>JAHZMX010004994.1:0-14760 GCA_027743895.1 Seira musarum
GTTCCGCTTTGTAACACTGCATTCAATTATTTTTGCAAAAATTTATATTTCTGGTGATTTAAAATTTCGTAATTTTTTTCCACCTATATCCCGGACGCATCTTACATTAGACAAATGTACAAAACAAACAGTTGCCAAGGTTTCTGGATTACCTTGTTGTTTCCAAAGAAACTCAACAATTTTTTTAAAATTTTTATTTGGGATTCGCTTGGGGAAAGCCTTTATTTTTTAAATTAATTTCTATTTGTAAAGGAAAATGTTTCAATGCAAAATAATTATGATTCACTTTACCCCTTATATCCAGACTCCAAACTTACCACTCATAAACAACAGCTTGTCCACCGAAAAGTATTTTGGAAATTTTTTAGTAGCTCGATTTCATGACGTATCGATGACTGAATTGGACCCAATTAAATCCAAATCAACGAGATTAAAACATACTGGTGATTAATATTGACCAAATATTGCTCTCTTTACAAAGAATGCTTAATGTCTGCTAATACATATAGTGTAGCTGAGAATATTTGAGATTTAGGTAAATGAGGATATTATTTATTTTCCTTATTTTCATTCCACGTGGCAAGAAGAAAACATCAAACCATACTTCATACTTGATGCTCGGAAAAGCCAGCAACAACAACTTCAACTCTTCAATTTATGAATGGGGAATTGTAATGTAAAGGTCAAATGCAAAAATAAATGAATGGCTAGTCACTACAAACAGCTAAGTAAACTTTGACAAACAAACAAGGTTGTAAAATTAAACACTGTTTATTTCCCCAGCACATCGAATTTCTTTCACATACACAAAAATGAAATAATATTCTGGAAAATGAATTCGTAGGCTTACTTGTCAGGTCAGGCTATCATTAAATACGAAATATGATTGGAACTGCTTGATTAATTTAAACATTCAAACGCTTCTCTGTTAAATGCATTACTTGAAAATCTTGATTTAAACTAAAATCTCTTCCTCAATATTTTTTTTTGATCAATGAACTTCTCAGATAAGCTCAGCGTTTTACCTGGTTAACATACGCATTTGTAATTAATAATGAAGCAGAATGAAACAGTTTCTCGGCTTAAAGCTGACATTGAACTTTGATTTGTTGTGGTCGTGCCCGATAAGCTGCTAGTGAAGCCAAAGGATAGGCAATATTGATTGCAATTTTTAAAATGTTCTGATCAGCGTATCTTACATGACATGTGCATGACATTGAGAACCACTAAATAGTAACCACTAAAATATTAGAATTGAATGGACTAGGATTTAATTTCCCATTTTTACTGTTCCGCAATGTTAAAATCGCAATAAAAAATATATTACTTCTGGAATAATTGAAAAAGTAATGACTGGACTAATGACAGTTATTATTGCTCGAAATCCTGTCCCATAATTACAAATAACATTCAAACATTTTTTCAAAACATTTTTCTCTTAAACTTAGCTTTCATCACTAACTTTGAAATCCCTTTATATGTGAATAATGTGAATGGTGACATCTTCTAGCAAATGCGTGCTGAGTGCATCAAGTGCATATAAATATGTAGTATTAAAATTGGTACATCAAAAGTTTTTTGGTAAATCATTAAAGCCAAGCTATGGTCATATGACGTTTTTGGTTAGACTGAAAGGAAACTTTATAATGTACTTTAAGTGATAAAAAGGAAGTCTAATAATTATTGATGATGTATGATGTATTGTTCTGGGGACGGCGTATCATCACTGCACCAGTAATTATTGTACAAAATCGAGGTAATTACATACAAAGTGAATTTTTGGTCTGGACATAACATGTTGATTAGGACAGATGGCATGCAAAGCCAAAGCCAACCACTGTATCACGATTCACAATCGTCGTTTTTATGTCAGTAATTCTCCGGCATGGAAATTTGGTCGTTTACTGTTAACCTGACTTGACTGATCGTGTGCTTAAAAAATCGGATAGTATTCCTTCTTCACACTTTTATTTTGCATCAACAGCGATATATCCAAATCAGCTACTTGTTATGCACACATTTTGCATACGCAATTAAAAAAAAAGTCAAAATGAAATTCATGCTCTTTGTCTGGTATGGGAAATTCCCATTGGGAATTCACGTCATCGTGTCTGTGTCTGTGAGTAAGCAGGACATTTCAAGTTAACTTACTATCAGTTTTTTAACACTTGAGTAAAATACAAAACTGTATCGCATGGACATAACATACCTATCTATCTATATATCTGGGCATGTTCACACAAGAAAAAAAATGCCACATGTTCACCACTTGTTATGTTATCACTATCAGATAGTTCTGTTCTGTGTTCATGCCGGTTTGATTTACATAAGGAAATTTTACTGAAACACTTACAGTATTAATTTAATTTTCTAAAAAAAGTCAAATATTTGTTCATAAAAATTCATAATTCTTTTGAAAAAATTGTTTTCACTTTCAATCATGGGAACAAAATTATCACCAAATGAGATAGAGCAGTACAAAGGGATATTAAAAGCAAATGGAATCCCTCATCCAATATCGGACATTAAGATTTTCACTCCCGAAAGTTTGAAAATGGACGGGGGCAGTAGTGATGCACATTATATCACTGTGACTTTCAAAGATACCAGCATTAAGCCATTGAAATTATTCGTAAAGAAACCTAATCACGAAAGGAATGCTATAATTGCAGGCTCAAACATTTTTAAGAAGGAGACACAATTCTTTAAAGATTTTATGCCTGCAGCAAAGGAATTTTGCAAATCGAAGGGGTAATTAATTTTTTTAATTGTTTATTACAACTACATTATACGAATTGGATCACAATTAACATAATTTTTGTGGTTGAACAGACATGAGAAGTTGCTGGACATCTACCCAGAATGCTACTATGCGGATGAGGAGATGCTAGTGTTCGAAAATCTTGTGGAAGGGAAAGGTTACACATTCCTAAAGAAGCAAGACAGGCTTGGTTTGGACGCCTCAAGGTAAAATGTTCGTAAAACTATGTGAGGAGCAAAACTGAAAAAAATGTTTTTCGTTTTCATTCAGAATTGCTCTGACAAGTCTTGCGAAGCATCATGCCATCACATTCGCACTGATTCAGGAAGCTGGTGGACCTGACAACTTTTTCAAAACTTATCCCACGCTGAACTTTGAAAGCTATGGCACGGAAGGAATAATAAAGTTTCTTGGTCCGATGATACAAAATGGGATAAAAACGAATATAAAAATTCTAGAGGTTTTACTTAATTTTGGATATAATTAAAATAGATTTAATGAAAATAATTCATTGAATTTATTTCACTTTTGACTTTGATACAGGGAAGCAATGCAGAAGGCAAGGAAGAAGCTATTTCCATCTTAAAGGCACACTTTGACAAAGGCTATGATTTAGTTTGGGATGAATTGCAATTCAATCGGGAGGAGGAGAAAATTCTTGCGCTGAATCATGGGTAAGTTTTCTCCCGTGAATTATCATAAATGGAAATCCTCTGGTCCTCCAGTTAAAATAGAAAAAAATACTACTTTTTTTAGTGACTATTGGTGTGGAAATATGGCATACATGCGGGATGAAGCAACACAGGAGCTTTTGCCTGGCGTCCACAAAGTCGTAGATTTTCAAGTTCTGCGATACAATTCGCCCTTGATTGACGTTGGTAATTTTATGTACACCAGCATGAAACCGGAAACAAGACAGGAGCACAGAGAAGAGCTATTGAAGACTTACCTGAATGAATTAAATTCCGCATCCAAAGATTTAGGACACCCAATCGACCTAACTTATGAGGTAACATAATTTCATATCTATCATAAATATCGTATACTTAGTGCGCATGTTCGTTCAAAATTCTTCAATTTAATTCACTATTTGCAGGAGCTGTTTGCCATATTCAAGAAGAAGTTTAAATATGGATTCTGGTTTGCAATTTGGTTAGCAGTTGAAGCCGACTATGCTGTGATAAGTCAAGTAGAATGCAACTGCTAATGAATCTATTGATTATGTCAAGGAATTCGATAGGCTAGTTCAAAAATATATCGATGAACACCCTGAGAATTGTGAACGTGATGCTAAAATATTGGTGGGACTAATGAAGGAGTTTTCATATCTTTCGCAAACCTAAAAAACTATTAGTATCATTATATTATAAAATTTATGTATTTTATTTTCACAATTTTAAAAATTACTTATTAAACATTCCCTCACAATTAGAGTCAGCACTCATACGTACTTTCCTTTCTAGGGTTTATTCCAGGCATTACAAATGTTTTTAATTGAAACTTGACAATTATGCCAAGTAAAAAATTTATATCTAGTCTTTTATCTCATGTCATGAAGGGAATGAGCTCTCATTCTGGTACTGTATGATCAGTACCATAAATAATTCGTAAATGCTGTCCGCATCCAGTCAAGCAATGTAAGTGGTTTTTACGAGTGGAATTCTCATCGCATCATATCATGCACCCACTGTACTTTTCTCTAGCAACAAAAAATATTTTGCACACTTCTGATCTGATCTATCAAGTATATAGGTACGCTGCAATACAATAATTCCACAATGACACCTAAGAAATAATTTTTTTTATAAATAAATCATGTACGGGTGATACAGACGCCTGTCAGGTGTACATCGGGTGTAATGTTCATTTTCCAAGAATATTGCTCTCAAGTCAGAAGTTTAACTGATAATTCCTGTTATTTACAAAAACAAGATTTCACATTATGGCCAATTTTTCTACACTTGTTAAATACATGTGAAGAAACAACAGAAAAATTCAAGACAATTTTAAAAGCGAATGGAATCAATGATGAAGTTTCGGAAGTTATTGTTCAAGAAGCCAGTCTGAAAACAGCAGGATATACAACACAGACTCATTATGTCAGGGTAAATTTTGCAAATTCGGATTTGAAGCCGTTGAATCTATTCGTGAAAACTGAGACAGGTGATGATGAACACAAAAAGTTTCTGGAGGAAACAAGGTTGTTCGAAAAGGAAGCTGTGTTTTTTACAAAACATATCCCTGCCTTGGAAGAATTTTGTGAATCGAAGAGGTATTTTGCGAATCGTTCAGTTTTGATTTACACATGAAATGTTCAGTTTCTGAAAAAATGTTCCTTCTCTTCAGACAGGAGTCTTTACTTCGCATATATCCAAAATGCTACTTCGGTAGTAAAAATATGATAGTCTTTGAAAATCTTGTGGTGGATCGAGGGTTTGAGTTGTTGGACAGAGAGAGTCGACAAGACTTTGACGCTGCGTGGTAGGTCAAAAAAAATAAGTGTGGATTATGTAAAGATTACAACCTTTCTTTGACGTTTCTCCCCACGCAGCTCGTCCTTGATTACGCTGGCAAAGCACCACGCGATTTCTTTGGCGTACATGAGAAGTATCGGTGGAATCCAGGAATTCTCAACAAGATTTCCAGAACTCGTTTATGATACCTTTACATCTCCGACAATGAGGGAAACAATGGAGTCTTCCATGGAAGATGCGGTGAATATCAGTATCCAAATTATTCAGGTTGTCAGGTTCGCAAAATAAACATTGCGCTGTCTACTCCAGTTTGCCTGTAAGTGTTTGAATTAGTTACATTTCATTTTTTAGAATTCCAATGTGCCTGATAAGGAAGAAGCTATTGCAATGCTGAAGGCGAAGTCTGGGAAAACATGGGAAACCATTACCACATACTCTCAGGTCCACCCAAATGAGAATGATTTTTTTGTGGTCTTGAACCATGGGCAAGTCTTGACTTTTAATTGAACCGCTTTATTAGTGAACCAATTTTAATTCATTCACAACTTTTAGTGACTATCATAACAACAATGGATTATTTCTGCGAGACAAAGTGACCAAGAAGTTGATTGGTCACATTGCCGTGGATTTTCAAGTAACTCGGTTGAACTCTCCCACACTTGATATCTGTAACTTTCTCTATACCTCTGTGAAGCATGAAGTTCGTCGAAATCAACTGGAGGAATTGTTGAAGGTCTATTTGGATGCGTTTAACTCAACATTAGCGAAACTGGAGTGTCCAACCAATCTGTCGTACGAAGTAAGTCAGGCATCACGATTTTGCAACCCGTGAAGGAAACTAAAAAAACGAATGTCTTTGTCCATTTGCAATAATAGAAATTGTTCGAGATGTTTTGTAAAAAAGTTGGATATGGCGTCTGGTTCCTGGGATTAATGTTTACAAGCTCCGCTGGTTATGCAGCTTTTAAGGAAATTGATACTGAAAAGATTGATATGGACAATTGGAAGAAAATTTATTCCAAGTTGGTTCAAAAATGGATTACAGCAAACCCAGAAACTTGTGAAAGGGATGCTGAAAATTACGTCGCTATGCTCATGGAATACAAAAATTACAGCTTATACAAAACCAATTGACAAATGGAAGTTTAAGTGTCGTATTCCCTACTTGAAGTATGAATTAAAAAGCTCAATATATGTAATATATGATGTAATCATTTAAATTTCTATCAGGGTACCTATGGTTCTTAAGGTAAATATTTTTATTAAACAGGTACATTTCTATAATTCATCGAAACTACAAACGTGTTCTGGACCATTTTCATGACAAACGGTTTCTTCACCGTCACCCAGAAACTACTTACTTAACTTTCATACAGTAATTCTTCTACACGACATATGTCGACCTGACAACGTCTCTTGTTTTACTCACGCTTTCTAACATTTTTTTGCATAAATAATAGATTAAAACTCGACTTCCGAATTCAAATGTTATGAATACTATAAATCCAATAAGAATTAGCTATAAAAATTACTTAAGAATTCATAGTTGCATACGTGAAATAAAATACATTACCTGGAAACGGAAACATCCCTACATTCTTTTCTGGTCTTATTATAAACGTAATTATGTAATTAAGTAGATTCACATTCAAATTAATACAGGAATATATCTATAACATATACATATTTGTAATTGAGAACAAGCAAATTAATTGTATTACTTTCTAAAAAATATGTACTACACATTATAATATGGAGTAGGTAATTACAATTAGTAATTAATTACCTCCGTTCAATTCAGTATGCCTTACGGCTTCACTTCTTCCACCTCGTACATGACTTCATCGTCCAGGGTGTGGATCTGAGGATCACAATCAATTATAGTATTTGTAATAATCAGTTGTTGTTAATCATAAGTTGTTCATATTTACTACCAAGAAGTTTGCTTACATTTGTTCCGGCACAACAACAGCGTTCCAATCTGCATAACATGACGCTAGTTCCAAGTGCAATCAGTGTGGCTAGGATGGAACCCAACAATATCAACGAGCAAAATACACGTCCGGCAACTACGACAGAAAAAAATTGTTTAATTTCATGTTTAGATTATTTTAATTTATAAAATAATTTTCATCTCCAAAAAATAAAGTGAATAAATGCCAATTTATGACATCTTACCTTCTGGATCATAAAAGCCGTTCCCATGTCCTCTAGAGGAATCCCATCTCCCGTAATAAGTGATCGAGATGGCGGCGAAAATAGTCATGATTATTCCCACAATCACGGAGATGATTTGAAATCCAAGAGCTGTTCCAATGATGCATCTAGAGCTTTTCCTGGTGGTCACAACCCATGTCAAAAAAGACGCAACTGAGAAGAAGAGCAGTGGTCCCCAAAGTCCGATTCCCGTTAATTCGAGAATCTTGTAGTACCGGGTCGCTATGGCATACGAAATGACCTGGACAAAACATAAAATATGAATTGGGGAATTCATTTTAATTCTGGAGTTGTTGTTCTTACCTCCCAAAATAGAATTGCTCCAGCTGTCATCCCTTGGAAAATGCTAAGTCTCCTGAAGGCCTTCACGTTAAATCGTTTTGGTTCTCGAGATTCCAACACGGCGAAGCCTAATTCGTCTTTGGTGGACAGGCTTGTTGTCTCCACTCCCACCTGAGTTCGGACCGAAAGGGATGTTTTCCCCCAAAACTGGGGCAGTGGCAGCACTTCGTTGTATTTCCATTTTACTATTTTCCGAAATTGTCAAAAAGAAATAATTGAATTTTCAAAGGACGAAGGGTGGACCAAAACAAAATATATTGCACTCGCAAACACTTTACGATCGTCGACAATAACTCGAGTTTGAAATGCAGAGTGAGAAGTTCGTTTGGCTTGACGTGAATCTGACGAAAATGAAGATTATGTCAGTTAAGAATCACAGTTCTTTCTTCCGTTGTCCCATCTGATTTGACCTGTATTGAGTCAAAGAAAGCATATATATCCTGTCTACACACACACCTAGATCGACCTGACATGAAGGAGAAGACGACGCGAAGGCGAAGTGGTGATGAACAAAATTGAGTAAGGAGGATAGCCGATAGCTTCCTTGCTTTGATGCGCGCGGCGCGCGCACTGCACTGGCATTTGAAATAATATGCAGAACGACTGTACGACTACGACATGAAATGAAAGTCTCTGTCGTTTTCACATATTATTTCACTAAGCGCCCGCACGTTTGTCGGGTCACTGAACTGAACTGGACTGGAAGGGACTAAATGTACTGCTGTGTACTGTGTATTGATATTGTCACGGAAATTAGGTCAGACCTAATAGGTCTGCGTCGTTGTTTGTTAATGTTCGTTCGTTTTAGGCATGTACATGTACAACAGCAAAGCAATATGATTCAATGAATTAAATGAGGATAATATGGGGGATCCATGGAAATGAAGGTTTATGCAAAGTAAATGAACAAGTTGCTCAAAGAAATTAAATGTTTGATTGTTGACCATCTTCCGTTCCCATCTAAATTAATGCACCCCCTTAAAACAGACTGAGGAAGACTGAGGAGCGACCAGCCAATCTGTCATGTATGAAAGTACTTAATAAGTCAGTAGGACACGAAATTAATTTAGCAAATACTGAATGAAATCGAAATTCAAAATGAATGTTATCCGCATAAATAGGAATTGTTTCTGAGATGTTTTGTAAAAAGTTGGATAATATGGTGTCTGGTTCACGGGATTAATGTTTACGAGCTCCGCTGGTTATGTCACTTTTATATTGAGATGAGATATTGATACACATATTGAATTGTTGGTTCAAAATGGATTATGATTATGACAAGTTGTCATTTGACAACCACAGAAACTTGTGTAAGGGATGTTGATAATGATAATTTGATCGCTGTGGAAACAGCATCATATTATTCAATTTAAAAAAATATCTGCTCCAATTATGCCAATTTCAGTACAACTATTATTTATTAAAACATAAATACTTACGTAGATAATTATATTTTCTGGAATTCTTATTCATATACATATAGTCTATCTGGAGTATTTCTATAACAACGGTGTTCGGTTTATTCACCGTCAGCCAGCATTAACTTTCATTCCTATATTATTTCATTTCTACGACATTAAATCCTTTCTCATTCCGAATAGCTTTCCTTGCTTCACCAAAACTTCATAATTCATTTTTGCATAAAATCAATTGTTATTATGCATAATTGGAATCAATCTACAATGGGTTTGCTTACTTTACAATAATTACATTTACCATACAACACACAACAATACTTGATAGTTTGCATCCATGAAATAAATTATCTGCAAACTGAAACAACCGTATACATCCTGATTTCGCCTTGGTCTAAGACTTACATAAAAAATTAATAAATACATACTTCATACTACATATTTGTACTTATGTTCAATCAAATTCATTGTTGCAACGTCAAATAAAAAATCTCCAACCTGAAACATCCCTAAATTGAATTGAGGAAAGCGGTCGTTACATGCCTAATTGTACAAGCAAATTCATTGTTGCGTATAAAAAAATACTACATAGAATCAGTAATTAGTAATTAATACTCCCGTTCCCGTCTGAATATACTTCAATCCAACACGCATTAGCGCTGCAATTCCTCCACCTCGTACATGACTTCATCGTCGATGGTATATACCTGAAGGTCAGAGGGAATTCGGAATTAAGATTTTAGTATTTTATAAATAATTTTCAATTGTTATTGATAAATGTCATGTTAGCTTCACCGAAGGTTACTTACATTTTTTCGGGCACAGCATTGCACCCTGCATAACATGATGCTAGTTCCAAGTGCAATCATGGTGGCTGGAATTGAAGCCAACAACATCAACGTGCAGAAGACTCGAGCGGAAACTGTGAAAAAATATAGTTTTACTTTTACCAAAGCTTTCAGCTCCCTTAATTATTATTTAATATTTGAATGGCCCAATTCATTGATTTATCCTCTGGAGTTAAATGGAATTCGAATGGTAATATATTTTGTCGTACCATCCACCTCATAAGACTGTTCTCTCCCATTCAAGAAAGTCCATCGCTCCATGTAAGCCATGGAGGCGGTGGCGAGAAAGATCATGATTGNACGTGCAGAAGACTCGAGCGGAAACTGTGAAAAAATATAGTTTTACTTTTACCAAAGCTTTCAGCTCCCTTAATTATTATTTAATATTTGAATGGCCCAATTCATTGATTTATCCTCTGGAGTTAAATGGAATTCGAATGGTAATATATTTTGTCGTACCATCCACCTCATAAGACTGTTCTCTCCCATTCAAGAAAGTCCATCGCTCCATGTAAGCCATGGAGACGGTGGCAAGAAAGATCATGATTGATCCCACAATCACTGAGATGATTTGAAAGGCGAGAGCGGTACCAATGAGACACCTGGAGTGAGTCTTTGTGGTCATAATCCATGTCAAGAGAGACGCAACAGAGAAGAAGAGAAGTGGACCCCAGAGTCCGATTCCGGATACCTCAACAGGCTTATTGTAGTTCCGGATCGCTATGGCATTGGAAAAGACCTGGACAAAACAACAAAAACAGATGTTGTAATCGGGAAATTCATTTGAAAATACATGACATTGTTGTTCTTACCTCCCAAAATAGGATAGCTCCAGCAGTCAGCGCTTGGAAAATGCTAAGCCTCCTGAAGGTCTTCACGTTAACGTCGTTAACTCGTTTTGGTTCTCGGGAGCCCATACGGCAAAGTCTAATTCTGGTTTGACGAACAGGTTTGTTGCCGATGCCACTACCACCACCTAATTGAGGGAGAGCACCTGAGCTCGGACCATAAAGGATGTTCTCATCCAAACGGAGGACAGCACTTCCTCTTTCCATTTCGGTTTAAGATTTTTCGAAACTGTCTTTAAAAAACAATTTAGGTGCGAATGAATTGTATGGACTCTGGACCAGGATCAGTTCACTTCGAATGTAAACAAACAAATAAAAATTGCACACGGAGACACTTTGTGGTCGACGGCACTCAAGTTGGGATTCCCAACTTGGGAATGTTATAGAATGAAATGAAATGAACAGAAGAAAATTCGTTTAGATTGAGGTGAAAAAAGAAGATTCTTGTGCAATCCCTACGTTATACAATATACAACCATCAGTCAGAATGACAAATGACAATTATCTCCTTCCTTTGTTCCAGCTCTGTCCGCCTTGTCAAAGAAAGCAAAGCAGAACCACAACCAAAAAAAAATATCTTGTTCTTACATTACAGTCCACATACATAACATCGATTTTTGGCAAGAGACTTTGAACGTTTGAACCTGCGCATTTATGCATGCACTTACGAGTTACGACGACATAAAATGAATTCGCTGTCGTTTTCCCTATCCCTATTGTTTCTACAAAGTAATGTTCATATTTTACATTTTACATGCGCACATTTTGCCTGAACTCGAAACTGGAAGCCCTGGAAGGGAAAGGACTAAATTATGCACTTGTTTACGTATTTTGTGTATGGATCTTGTAACGGAAAGTTTCGTATTAGGCCCGCGGCCGCGTCACAAAATCAATGTTGCTATGTTGCATGTTTACGTTCTTTCGTTTTGCGCAGGTACATGTACACATGATTCAATGAAGGGAATGAGGATGAGGATATTGGGATCCATGAAATTAACGAAGGTTAATGAATTAGTCGCTCAGAGAAACAACCCATGCATCCGGAACACTTTTGTCTCTGGTTGAGGATTTTTTGTTGGTCATTCCTTTGCAATCTAAATATATAATGCAACCGTAAAACAAGGTAGTTCCAGTTCCCGATTCAGGACCTTCAATTTAATCTAATTTTTTTTACTTGTACTATTTTTCTCGACTTTCTAATAAAAAAAACTGTTGTTGATAAGACTTATGAGAAAAAAGCACCTGCTCTCCACTTCAATTTCAGTTAAACTATTTTTTTATTAAACATTCTTAAGTACATTCTTGTCAAATGGAATTCAATTCATACAAAACTTGTTCTGGACCATTTCTAAGACAACAGTACTAACTTTCATTCACAATACTACTATTTTTACGACATTAAATACTAATTTCTCATTCCTACTCAATTTACACTTGCTTATTTGCTTTGCCTACCTTTCTAACAATTTTTTCTATAAAATCATGTTCCAATTTATTATTAAATTCGGTATTCAAATCAACCTACTTAACTTACAATACAATATAACAACAATACTTAAAGTTTGATAGCTGCACACATGAAATATTAAGTATCTGCAAATATCCCTACATCCTTACCAGGTCTAATAAAAATAAATCGTAATTAATTTGATTTAGATTAAAATTAAAATGAATCTGGGAAAATATCATTACATAGGTACTTACTTGTAATTCAATGTGCAAGCAAACTATGTAAAAATACTACATACAATACAATAGGAAGTTAGTTAAGAAATTAATTACTTTCCTCGTCTGCAGTTATTTCATTCAATTCTACACCCATTAGTGCTGCACATCCTCCACCTCGTACATGACATCATCGTCGAAGGTACGACCCTGAGGAGAGGATCAGAAGCAATTAAGACTTAAGTATTTTTAATTTTCAATTGTTATATTGCATTCTTTTATAAGTGAAGTTTACATTTGCTCCGGCACAGCATTCAACTCTGCATAGCATGACGCTAGTTCCAAGCGCAATCAGTGTGGCCAGCATGGACCCCAACAGCATCAACGAACAAAATACACGTCCGGAAACTGTGACGCAAAAAAATATTGTTTAATTTTCACTAAAGCTTTCCGATTATTTTAATTACTAATTCCAAAAAAAAATCTGTGAATGATTGTCAATTTTTGGCGTACTTTCCGGTTCATAAAATTCCTTTCCTTGTCCTTGGGAGTAATCCCATCTCCCGTAATAAGTCATCGAGATGGTGGCGAGAATCGTCATGATTATCCCCACAATCACTGAGGTGATTTGAAATCCAAGAGCTGTTCCAATGAGGCACCTGGAGCGAGTCCTTGTGGTCACAATCCACGTCAAAAGAGACGCGACAAAGAAGAAGAGAAGTGGACCCCAAAGTCCAATTCCGGTTAATTCGAGAGGCTTGTAGTGCCGGGTCGCTATGGCGTACGCAATGACCTGGACAAGACAAAAAAATATGAATTGGGGAATTCATTAAATTATGGAGTTGTTGTACTTTGGAGTTCTGGAAATCCTGGAATTCATTTGAAAATACGGAAACAGAATTGTTTTCCTTGTTCTTACCTCCCAAAATAGAATAGCTCCAGCGGTCATCCCTTGGAAAATACTAAGTCTCCTGAATGTCTTCACGTTAATTCGTTTTGGTTCTCGAGATTCCACTGGGCGAAGTCTAACTCGCCTTTGTCGGACAGGCTTGTTGCCACTTCCTTGCGGGGGAGCACTCCCACCTGATCTCGGTCCGAAAAGGATGTTTTCATCCAAAAGGGTAGCAGCAGCACTTCCTCCTTCCATTTCGGTTTAGGATTTTTTCGAAGTTGTCGAATAGCAAAAGAAAATTATTTTTTTAGAAACGAACGAAGGGAAGGACACGAAGCACTAACAAATAAAACTAAAAAATGCGCTCGCAGAAACTTAAGGATCGACGGGACTCGAGTTGTTGGATTGGAAATGCAGAGAAGTTCGTTGTTCATTGAGCTCGAAGCGAATCTAAACTGAAGAAAAAGGAGAAGTGCAATTGCAATGTGCAATCCCCACGTTATACGAACGCACGTTCAGAATCAAAACAGAACTGTTATTTTTTCTTTGTTCCAGGCAAGGCCCAGGCAGACATTTTTTGGGTGAGTCAAAGAAAGCAGAACAAAATTCTTATCCATGTCCATACAATAATGCAGTATGTATATGTATTCGACAAGAAAGAGAAGAAGAGATGATGCTGATATGATAAAATTGTAACAAAACAACAAGCAAAATCAGTTACATAGGTACATAATTACTTGAGGCTTGGCTTGAGGTGGACTACTGTAATTTGAAAAATAAATATGCACTACGACACGAAATGAAGTTTGTCATTTTTCACTACTCTTGCTACAGCACAAGTAGAGTAGAAAATTCATATTTCACAATTTCACATGCGCATTTTTCCCCTTTTCGGCGTTCTGGTCTACGTCTTGGCTCTGGAAGACGAAGGGAGTACATATGGATAAATGGATCTTAGAACGGAAAGTTTTGTATTTATGCCCGACTACTGAAATCAAAGATGTGCTTGGCTTGTACATTGTATATTATGCATGATTCAATTGACAATTGAAATGAATTTGGTAATTCAGTATACAATTAATTAGCCCCAAAGCAATACAATCCAATCCAATACAATCCATTAACCATGACCATTGTTTGCAATTCTACTCAATGAATTAATGGCAGCCGCCATGACATTGCAACAAAGTCGCCATGAAAAGGACCATAGACGCTAGGTAGTCATAGCCAGGCCATCATAAATATCTCAAAAGAGCCATCGAGACCAATCACGAAAATTGGTACACAGGTAGATTCGG
>JAHZMX010004995.1:0-15390 GCA_027743895.1 Seira musarum
GTATGTTATGTATGGTTATTACAAATCCCGTTCGTTTTGATAATCATCTTTTGATTTCAACTAAACTTTTGTAATGCCTCTATAAAAAAATCAAAGTTGAACACTAGGTCCCAACTTAGATTGTGTCATGAGAATATATTGCCTAAGATTTCAGAAGAATGGTTCACCTCGCTTACGTAATGAGAAACCTCCAACTGAAACTTATGCATTTATTATTGGTGCTAGAAAGTAGCTTTGCAATCATCTTTATCGACTGGAGAGATCTGGAGTGGAGCTCCCTGCTTGATAGAAAAATATTTTTTTAAAAGTTAATATAACGAGATAAGGACAAGGCGAACGAAGCAAAAGCGAAACAATTCTTTAGCCAGCCTTTATTACCTCACTTTCAGGATACCAATTATAGCAGTACAATTGTTTGGTAACGTCTGGTCCTCCCTAAATACCTTGAAACAAAGAAACAAAAGTCGTTGAAAGAAAGAAAACTTTGGTTGGCAGTGATTTAAAATCGTGATTTTAAACAAAACTGTTCTCGTGACTCATTTTTTGATGTTCTTGGTTTTAAAAAGAAAAATAGGACGTGCATTTAGGACAGTTTCAAAGATAATAGTCTATTAGGTATTGATAATTAGGGAAATGAAAATGAAGTGTTTATATCGAGTAACTTAAACCTGATGATGATGATGATGATGACATACAAATAGTGGACAGTCCTACTTAAATAAAAAAAAGTCATCATAAGCTTTATATTACCGGTTCCCCTGTGCTTGGTCACCAATGAATAATGAAAGCAGTTTAAAGTAATGATGCTATAAAAATTCCGAAAAGTAACTTCTCATTTCACTTAGGAACTATGAATATTCATAGCATAATAGCTCTGTGATTCATTCATGATGAATTTGATTTGAAAATGGTCTTGTGATGCCTGAAAACTCATATGTGTGACAAGTAAGCGAAAAACATATCGGGGTTATTTTCACCACATTACCTACCATTTATCCTTGCTTAAGAATGGATTCATTTTATGGTCAGCGTTCGCATTCAAAGTAATAAGAAATAGATTTCATACCAAAGAACGTTTGAGTAGTCTGCAGTCTGTATTTGTACGACATAATGAGCAGTAATA
Organism: Seira musarum; assembly: GCA_027743895.1. NCBI lineage: Eukaryota > Metazoa > Arthropoda > Collembola > Entomobryomorpha > Entomobryidae > Seira > Seira musarum. The sequence continues at coordinate 1,124 of JAHZMX010004995.1, forward strand.
AAAATCTTGGAAGGTGGCCATACTCAATTGGAATTATTGATAAAAGTTTTTAAACATTTACTTGAGGCATACCTATTCCCAACAACAATAGCATAATAGCTCTGTGATTCATTCATGATGAATTTGATTTGAAAATGGTCTTGTGATGCCTGAAAACTCATATGTGTAACAAGTAAGCGAAAAACATATCGGGGTTATTTTCACCACATTACCTACGATTTGTCCTTGCTTAAGAATGGATTCATTCGATGGTCAGCGTTCGCATTCAAAGTAATAAGAAATATATTTCATACCAAAGAACGTTTGAGTAGTCTGCAGTCTGTATTTGTACGACATAATGAGCAATAATAAAAATCTTGGAAGGTGGCCATACTCAATTGGAATTATTGATAAAAGTTTTTAAACATTTACTTGAGGCATACCTATTCCCAACAACTTGCCAACTACGACTGTAGTGCGGTTAAGCAAAACAATAACGCATTGGGAATAAATGCAAAAGAATCGTGGCAATACCTCATCATCATCATCATTTTGGTCTTTTGGAATAATCCTGTTTTCTTTGATTGCCGTGTGCTCTCTTGGTGGTCCAGTGAAGGAATTTAGTCAGTGACTGTAGCGTAGCATAAAATTGAATGCAGCAGGTGTGTGCTGTATACCGCAGAGTTATTATAATCATGAGATTCCAATATCTTTCCTCATGATTTGCATTCATTTGAATGGTCAAAGGATTTTCTTCCGACCTTGATTTTTACCCAAAGTAATTGTTTTTAGAGCTTCTTAATGACCCTTTTATTCGCATTCTACAAGATCGAGATCTCAACTTAACTAAAGGTATGAGTCCATGTCTGACTTTAGAACAAAAGTCATATTGATACAGTGAAGTAAAGCGATGTAAATACGTGATCACTCCAACCAAGCGGCCTTTCTCTTGCTTGAATGAATTCAAAGTGAAAAAAATTCGAATGAAAAATGAATTTAACCTCTCTCGACTTTTTGATACTACGGTTCAACCATCACACATTCCGCTGAAGAATTCAACAAAAAAATGCTGGATTGGATGGGCATTTGACTTTCTGGTTTTGCGTTCGGTTCAATGATTTCCACTTTTCTGACAAATTTTTCCTTAATATCTAGAGCAATAAGGAGCAGAAAACGTCTCCTCCTCGTCAACTGAGCAGTTTTCCAGAGTCACATTATTACAACCTATTGAGATCAACTCAGCCGAAATGGTTTACTCTGCTCGCAACTCATTCTCTGTTTATATCAGTCAACATCACAACATAAGCAGCAATTGTTCCTTGTGACACCATCCCTGGTGGTCCCGTTTTTTCCTTACCCCATGTCATTGCGGGTGTTATTCTCTGTTTCTTCACTGAAATCGTTCCGTGGAAATTGGATTTTTGTCGTGTCATTCAAACTTCATAGAAGCTTTTCTCTGTCGCGTTGCTTCACTCGCTTGCTCTTCAAAAAAAAGATATTTCCTTCGTGGGCTTCTTCTCAAAAAGAGTCTAAAATTAGTGGGAAATCTCTCAAAGTGCGAGACGAAAGCTTTTGAGAAAAAAACTCAAGTTCAATTCAACGCGACTAAGGAGCCCTTAAATGTGTAGCTCTTCTCATCATAGTTCATGCTGTGGAAAACAAACTAAGAACAAAACCATATCTTTGTGTGCGTCCAAGAACAATCTCAACTTTTTGAGTTTATTAGACAATGAGATTAGTTTTTGGGAAAAAATTGAACCTCATCTGATTAGCCAACATAGTAGATTTTCAAGCAAAACAAGAACGTCAATTTTTTTTGTACGCTTATGCAATGGTATGCTCAGGAAATATGATGGATTACATGATTTTTTTTTCTGAGAGTTCTCCTCAGGGTCGCAGACAAAATCTATCTTCTCAAAGTCGTCAGTTGTCAGCCAAACAAAACTCTGAAGTCGTTACAAGTTAGTGTTAATGAGCCATAGTAAAATTACCTTAGAGCATTTCCATGAATTCTTATAGAATGATGATGAAGAAGAAAACAAAAAGAGACTAAATTGACTTCTTACTTTGTCTCTGGAGAATTTTACAAAGTGCTCAACAGAGGGTTCCCTAAGGCATGCGGAATCTGTTTTGCGGAAACCATCTAAAAGTCAAAAGTCTTGCTTCTTGTGTTTTGAAGACCCATTCGTTACACAATGTTTGCTTAGCTGCGTGTTTTGGTCTTTTTGGTTTGCTCCTACTCTATTTTTTTTGTCACGAGTTTGTCTTCCCTCAAAGTGTCTTTGACATGCTCTATGATTTTTATTGCCCAAACATAGTTGTGTTGACCATCATTTCCAAAGACTATTGAAGCTCTTCACTAAACTTTATGATCATGTTGATACGCTTTCCACATGAACTTGACATTTTTTTGGCAGATTTCTTACTGTTTCGTCCATAATTTATTTACATGTTGATAAATAAAAATAGCTTCTCCGAGCAAAGTCAACGGCTTCTATTACCTCTTTCTCTTCGGTGAAACAGTTGCTAAAAGACAGCCCCGTATAAATCCGTCACGTTTGTAATCCCGAGTCGAGGACTGACATATGACTTATCGTGCATCACTGAGTACAATATCTCTTTGCATTTATTTTTATACTTTGAGTAGTTCATGTACGTACGGGTTTGTTTTGCATAAAAAATCATCACTTCAACGCGACCCGAGCATGTAATAAGTCTCTTTTAAGCCAGAAAAGTGCATACAATAAATGCACTGCACATCAGACACAGCCTGCTTGTTAGTCGTTATATCATGCGTGACGTGAAGTGAATCTGATCCGAGATAAAATTATATTATTCCCGTAGTAAACTCCCTTTTTTATGTTCATAACGTTTTTATTTTATTATCGCCTCTACAATATGCATATTATACAAGTATAAGGCTGACAAACAGAAATTGTTAAACTTTTAGCGGAGGAGAAGAGAGAGAGAGAGAGTATCATGTCATGTTAGCTCCTTCCTCTAATAAATTCCTTCCCCGTATAAACACCAGAACATTTTACGGGAAAGCAGTGATGCGTGGCAAAGAAGGCTTCCATCTTTTCCCTTCTTTTTCCGTTTATTTTTCTTTCAACGAATGATATATGGGTTTCAAATTCCTTATGAATGTTGATGGGTCCAGTTCATATGGCTTTAGTTGTAGCCTTTAGCCTTGTCTTCATTCTCTATATTTACTTCAGAGAGAAAAAAACTAGAGTTTTTGAAGAAAATTGTTCATCATGCAGAATAAGAGTTCCCCTGATATTTAAATGCCGAGATCCGAGACACATTTTACGCAGAGTAATGGTTGTTGATTGAAGAAAAAGAAATTTGTATGTGCGCCACTCTCCTCGGCTTAAGTTCTCGTTTTCTTCAGAGATTACGGGCTTACCATTAGCATCGGTGAGACGCATGAGATTAAAGAGTCGGTCCTTACAGTCGGGTCGGGTCAGTTTATCAGGTATCACCAAAACATTTCTGGTGATATCGATGCCGCACTCATGCCTAATATAAATGACTTCTGTACTGCAAACAATCCGTCTAGGGGCTTGGCTTTATGCCCCAAACAGAAAAATAAGAAAATTTTTGTACGACATGACACAAGGCTTAGAAAAATATCGCGGCCAGAAATCCCTTAATATTTTACCAATGTTTTTGGTTAGATGCTCCTGCCACTGAGCAATTCATTTTCTTGAAATAAATAAATGAATGTACTTTACAAACACGAGTAAGAAATATAGGGATTGTTGGAATGCAGTTTAAAGATCAGCCAGTTTTTCTTGTCTGTTGTTGGCTAATGTACATGGAAAATTCATCAGGGAAGTCAGGCATGTGGAAAGGGCAAACAGAGAGAGATGAGATCATGTTGCCGATACGGTGTCTTGAATCTGCAACTGGAACTCCTATTAGTTTCAAATGAATGTAATCAGCAGATACAATCAAGCCGAAGAAGCTGCCGAAAAAAGGACAACTTTGAAGTAGAGAGAGAGATTGTCAAATCTTGAAATCTGCAATGTGCAACACTGTATACGTGACACACTTTAATTGGCTTGAAGATACGATGACGATGAAAAAACATCCAGCTCTCATCTTCTTCTCTATTCTTATGTCGAACATTCAAAGTTTAGCTATTTGAGTTGAACAAAATCCTGGATAAAAGTGCTTTCGGCAACATGTTGTAACTGGAGTCAAGTGATGTTTATAAATACACGATTCACTCTTCATTTTTTTTCTTTTCAAGGCACAGGTGAAAGAACGCTGTAAAAAGTTTTTACTGTAGTTCATAACCGTGGCCGCTAACATCTCCAAAAAAATCTTTTGTATTCTTTTTTCATCTCTTTTAGATTGAATTTACATAATTCTTTTTGTGAGGAAGGATGTATCCACCTGTGGCATTGCATTTCATTGCAAGCAATAAAGAAAGAACACAAGACAATGATGTTGATGTCATGTCACGTTGAAATTATTATCTTTCTATTTTGCTCTTCCCTTTCGTCGGTTCTTCTAGGCTCTATGAAGAACGGGGAATAATGCGTATAAATTTACATGCATTGTTATCAGAAAAAGGATGATGCAATTTAAAACCCTTTCAGTTTCCATTATATTTTTATTGGGAATATTTAAAGAGGGATGAAATCGTGAAAATAAAGAGAGCTTCTATTGCGTTCAAGACAAGCGTCTACACGGTTCGTGAGCTTTTTGCTTCTATATTAGTCGCGTTATCAAGCAACACCGACTTTTCATTCCTGCGATGATGCTAGCTGCTTCTGCTGGAAAATTCATCATCATCATCGGTGGACTTCATCAAGACTCCTACCCGAGTACAAAGGGAAGCCGGCAAAAGAGTGAACGAAACATCAATTCTCTGCTTTTTCTTTTCATGAGCCACGAAAAAAAAATGACCAACCGAGCTTGACAAGACTTTGGACTTTGAAAATTCTCCAGTGAGATGCGGTAGGTGTGGACAAAGAACATTTTCGTGTTCGTAAAATCTTTGACGTGCATTATAATACAAGAGGGAGATAAGCTGAAGAGGAGAGGAGAAAAGTAATAATAATTCATTGAATGACCAACTCCAGGTTTTCCACCACTACCCTTTCCCTTTGATAGATGCGATGTTGCGTTGCTCTTTGTAATTCCTAAATTTATTATCGTCACAATTATAGACCTATTATTCCTTAAGTTGGTTATATCACACACGCGTTTAGTCACATATTTATATGTACCTACCTACTACCTACAATGCATGCATTGATAGTCATAATTGACTATGCACATGATCCGAAATGAGCTTTAATGGTTGTAAAAAGTAGTCGGCTTATTGTAATCGTGAGTTGATGATGTCCACGATTTTCCTCTAACCAAGCCAATGCAACCAAAAATATAAAACTGGACAAACTAGTTGCAACTGGTAAGCATATTTCATTTGGTTGTAGGTTCAATGATAGTTCCTGCTACCTACGTCATTGTCAAATCTCCGGAAAGTCTTGTTTTTCATTTGTTGTTGAGGAATTCAAAGATAAACTGCTTCACCACCACCCGCACCATAAAGACCCTTAATACTACTGCTTCCCAATTTTAAATTCAGGAATCTGCGTAAGCAGCTTTGAGTTCTGAGAAGTAGCAAAGCCTCAACCAAAATGAATACAGTATTTTTGTAAAAGTAGCGAGAGGGGCATCTCAAATGAAAATGTAAGTAATAACAATAAAACTTCGTTTTTTAGCATCATATAAAAACGGAATAAAAAGGGGATGGACGTGCACAATTTTTATTACCCTTTATGAGCTAGCCGATAACATAAGAAAGTTGATATTTGCCAGGAATATTAGCTCTATTCTGCAGACTACTACAACCAAAGTCAAGTCGACGTATTCGAAAGCTTCTTTTTTAACCGTTTGCGATGAATGTTGGCTTCAAGATGAAAAACCTCCGTCCACCGCTGCTACAATGCGTAATAGTAATAATACGAATAATAATATTATTATTACCTGTTTTTGAAATGCCGCCTGGTAATACTTGGAAAAAATAGCCAAGCAATGTAATGCTTCTTCAATAAAAGGATTGGCTTGACTTGACAGCATTTTTTTCTTCATTCGCTTCTTAACTTCATCATTAAATGGATCTTTAAAATCCGTGCCGTTTTTTCCTCCTCTCGATATTTTTTATGAATGCTGCTGCGAAAAGCTGGGAGATGAAGCAAATACTGTAATAATATTCATCATGGTATATCCAGTGGAGATGCGGACAGTTCAAAAGGAATTTATTGTTCTTATCATATTGGTGATAAGAGCTCTTCATAAGAGTATAATATTACATTTTGTTGCTTTTCATGTAACAAAAAGCTATTCAAGGGAATATGTGTTTGCACCTATACACATAATATGATTTTTTCTGGAGAGATGATTTTTTTTCTCTCTAATATTGCGTATTAGTACATAAAGTAGTTTAATGGAAAGAGATAGATGATGATGAGATAAGGACGATGCATGCCAAGCGTATTTTTCTGTTGTCGGCAAAGTTCACAGGAAAGAAATCCTATTCTTCGTTCCACCAAACTATAGCAGCAGCAAAAAGCAATGCAGCAGAAGAATCCCAAAAAAATCAGCAGCATGATCATAGGTAAATCCAGGTTCATCATCTTGTAAAATGTCTGTATTTCATTGCACATATAGAATACAATCATGTTCTCCAAAATTTTTATAGTGGATTTACTACTTTTCCAGTTATTATTATTGTTGTTGTAGAGCGATGGTGGCTTTGACTCAGAATGATGATGAATATTATCACAAGAGGAAGACTCGCCACCATCTTCTAAACTTTTAAAGATATTTTACAGAATTTTTTTAACAGATTGTGTAGCCTCACAGTTAGTTAGTAAGGTGAAGTAAACAACTAAGCAAGCTGATGGCGAGTTGAACTTGAGCTTCAGTAAAAAAAAGTAACAAGTAGGAATGAACAAAGTTAAAGGGAAAAGCCGCAAGAGTAAAAAATTGACGGACTTGGAGTTGCAGCGTATCATTATAACATATCAAGCATCATCGGCTCCTTAGTCATTTTTTACTTGTATTCTTCTCCCTTGTCTTCTCTTCTTTTGTCTCTTCTGTATAATCCAGTGTATGAAGGAAAATGCCGACAGCAATAGTTTTTTTGAAAAAGGAAAACAAGATGGATGGATACATTTGTCGTAAAAAAAGAAGATAAAAAATATCGTCAGTAAGGTACAGAAAGAAAAGGGGTAAAACAATAGCGAAGCAAATGCATTTTAGTTATTTAAAGGGTTTTATCTGTGCCGCCACCAAATATTACAACGACGGCGGTTTTCGCCTGGCAAATTTTGAAGAATAGTTAAATACCTCGGCTAGACCAGGATATACAAAAACTATTGTTATTTCTTTATTGCGATCTTGACTTTGAAAAAAAAAGTTGGAGGAGAGGTCGATAGGAAAACATTGGTTGTTTTAAACCTGATTCTGAGGTATCTATTTTCGGCAATAAAAAGTCTTATTATGCCTGAGAGTAATAATGACACTGGCCTTTTGCACCTTTGCTTCGGACGCGGACACAGAGAAATGAAGGCGGAGCTGAAGTTAAGATTGAAACGGGTTATTTATTCTGAGCACCTTACCATGTACACTTACATCCTATAATTTCGCCCTAACCAAAACGGAACTGTAAAGTTGAAATCTGTGAGTGTACGCAACACTTACGCACCTTTTTTATACTTTTACCTTTTAGCGGAAGGATACAACAATAATTTCTAGAGAGTTGTCTGCTGCTGCTTCTTCTTCTTCCTCTGACGGCACATTTTAATGAAATATATCTTTAGGGATTTTTACAGCGTAAATTGTCTTTTTTTCTTGTACTCTCTTCTTTTTATAACTATTTTTCTTTTCAGGAGAGCGCGAGGAGGCAATGAATCGTAAATTGGATGTGTACATGGTATCATAATAAGTTACGTGTAACTTTTTTCCCTTTTATTCTCCTTTTAATAATGCTGTGCTGCTGTTTCTTGACGCTGACTGATGTGTAATAAGGACCCGCATTAAGACCAGGGGTTGCCTCATCCCTTTTTATTCTCGTTCGCCTTCTCTTTCTCTCCTTTTTTCTTGAGAAGGGACCGACGAGATATTTTTTTCTCTCTCTTTCTGATTTTTTCCCCTCTGAAGACTTGTTTGCAGCCGGCACCATCAAAGGGTCTCTTCTTCTCTTTTATTTCTTTTCTCTCCGAAACGAACTAACGAAATGTAAGTTACAGAGAGAAGTGCAAAGAAATAGAGGCAGAAAAAAAGATTAGAAATATTACCTTTACATTTGAAATTATGTACTCTATCTTCACGCATCATTTGTCCGATATACTGAATACTTATATGACTATATGTAGTTGCGTCCAAACGAATAAAATCTGGGGTTTTCATGGAAGAAACACAATAGCTCTTTAGATACAGTTAAAACTGCGTGTATGATAGGTAATACGATGTAATAATATGGATATTCTGGCATGGCATAAGGAATGACCACGTCACGAAGATTGTAACGTAATGACCTTTTCAAGCCAAGCCAGAGAGTCAGCGCCGAAGGGAAGCTTCTACTATCACCGTCACCTTCTAATAAATGCTTACGCTTTACCTCACCACCACCAACATAACCACCACCGCCAAACCAAATGATGTTCCTTCTGTTCCAACTTTAGGTTTCCTTACTTTTTTCAATTTCGTTAAAAAATTTTTTGGGAGATTTCTTAAATCATCTCTCTCCACTCGCAAGAAAGTTAATCAAAAGTAAAGCTTAAAAAGAGGTGGAATTAGGTTGATTAGAAAATGATGATGGTGCATAGCACAGATACCAGAGAATAATACGCACGTAGAAGTAGAGGAAGCTTAGGTATTTGCTGGGGCTAGGGTAAAGCTGGCCAAATGATTACTGAAAATAAAGCCTGAGAGGCAACCTGACGAGCTCCAATGAGTATTATTATGGGTGATATGTTACACATTCATTCGACAAAAAAAGCAATAGAAAAAGGAACAGAATCGACTTTTTTTTCTCTTCAAGACATTCACGTATCTAGTCACGACATACACGGCAACGACCGTCTTTATATGAGGTTCTTTACGAAATATTATTTTCTCTCTTACATTTCTTTAGGGGTGGCTCTTGTTGATGCTGCTGATGGGGATGATGATGATGTTTTTTTGGTAGTGGTGTTGGTTGTGGTGGTTATAAGAAAACTTTGGGCATATACCAAAATGTGTATAGGTATCTGCATGCATGTCTTAAATGATATAAGACTTAAACATGTAATAATGTAGAGTAATAATGCAACAAAAGCGATGAAGCCAGAAAAAAACGGAAGATACACAGAAAACATTGGAAAAAGAGGAGAAGCATCACATCATGTAATAGAGAGAAAAAAGACCTCCTGTCCAACCTTTTATGAGCACGAAAAGCCTTCAGGGGTAGATTCGAAACGAATGAAGAAAATGATAGTGATGATGATGATGATAATCATGACGATGCAATGCCCAAGATTTTTCATCCTCTTTTTTCTTACATTTTTATTCATCTATTATTTTTTAACTTTTGCTTCACTAGCTTTTTCCCTTCCTCTCATACTGAGGATGATCTTGCTAAATGCAAAGTTACATAAATTTTTAGAGGTTGAAAATTCTTTTTAGTCACACTTCTTCAGAGATTTGTTCTGGAAATGCAGTATTGCATCCCATGCTTCATTGGAATTAGGTTCATCATAAGCAAAAATGCCAAGACAAGAACAAAATTTTTTTAAAAAGTAAAATCGTGGTAATATTCCATTCCTCTCCTACGTTCGCGTTCTCCTGTCCTACAAGGAAAAACAATGACAAAAAAATTGTTAACATTGGCTCGTTCTCCTCCTTGCCGCAAATTCATTTAGAATGCAGTTGTGAGGAGAGTTGAAGTCAAGTCGTGCTGCAGTAGAACAAGTACATTTCTTTTTTTACGAGTTTTTTCTCTTCTAATGATCTTCTGATGTTGTTCCGTAATTTTACATTACATTATCATTATTACAGATAAAGTAACAACAATAAGGAGAAATACAACCCTTTCCTCATCATCATGCAAACGAAAACGAATAGGTACGTATGTATAGGTACATACGCTTACGTCCATTATGCATTTCGTTCTTCAGTCATCAACAACGCGATGCTCATCTATGTGTAAAATTACCCTAGCTTAGCTTACCTTAGAACTTGTGTCCGCTTATATGACCGCTGCTTCATATTGAACAGTTTTTTTCCTGATGGTCAATCTTTACAATGAGGAGTTGAGGCGTTTATCGTAGACTCACTCTAGTTTGCTCTATTATTATTGCCACGATTATGCCTTTTCAACTTCTTTTATGACTTCTCATTTTCTTCTATAATGCTTCTCTTTAGAGGGCATTTTCTTTGAAAATTATTTTTACGACAAAGTTCCAATGCGAAATGAAGAGAGCAACAGGCCATGTTTTACTGTTCAATACTTGATGATGATGATGATACAAAAACTTTTTTTATCGATGAGGCGCGAGCGCGTTTCAAAAGAAATTGTCAAGATTGCATTACTTCAATACTATAACCCTAACCTGGCTTAGATTTCAATTGGAAGCGCAAGTCACCTTCTTTTGACTACGTTCCAGCTTTCATATGGAACTGGAATGGAAAGTGCTGGGGAAATGTGTAAGCTTGAGCATGTGTGTGTAATATTATTAACCAAGTTGAATTATGATTTGGTTTATAGACTGGCACTGAAAAAGTACTTTCTTTCCAACCCAGCTATCAGCAAGACTTTCGTTTAAAACTTGTGCGGAGCTTATAATGGAACTCTATTATTACCTGCAGAAATGTAAAAATGGAATTTTCTCTAACTACTTACATGCGTGCGTGCGTGTTTATTATGAGCAGCTCACCCATATGAACTCTAAAAGTTTTTCGTTTCCATTTCCAGCTCGAAATCAGAAATGCAATATTAGATTTTACTACATTTCGAAATCCAAATTACCAAATATATAATGATACTTCTTCGCTTTTCTGTTGTGGAAGTAATAGCAATAGTAATACTCACCTTTTCCCAATACTTACTGAGTTGGGCAATTCAAATGCAATAGGTTAAGAATCATTTTGAAATCATGGAAGAAGGGAAGAATAAGCCATATCGTGCCTGACTGAATGCATGCATGCAAGTCATTCAGGCTAATAATCAAAACACTATATTCCCGAGGAAAGATTTTCTACATGGGCCACATTATACTTCAACATAGTATCAGGCTTGGAATAAACTCTTTTGGTCAATAGGGTTTCTTGTTATTACTCCGTAATAATAATAATATTATCTGATTGTTCCCGGTTCAGTTCTGAATGTCTTTCGTAAAAAAAGTCTTCCCCATCTCAGAGTCAATGTGAAGCAAAGCTTTTTGCGTAACGTAACTTCTTCTTAGAAGTACATTATTACGGGGTAATATAATGCGTAGAATTACAGGAGAGAGCAAGGAATAACATGACCGAGTATATCTCTGCATATGCATTTTAAAAGGTAAAGTGAATATGTTCGTTCACCAACTCGCTTTTACTCTTTCAAAAAGGCATATGGATTTGGATTTTGGATAGTGCGTGTGTTTCTCAATGATGTACCTTTTTTCACAATTATTATTATTATTACCATTACCTATACAATGCACAAACGGCAAGAGGGATATAGAGGAATAGTGCATCACATCCCTAACCAACATGAGCACAAAACTTTTTTGTTCGCCTCAAGAAGATGGAGGGGTGTACAGAGCCATTTATACTTTTCAAACTTCCATGTAATGTATTTTACTGGTGCCTGTTCACATTATATTATTATCTCAAGCTTGGTTTTGGTTTTGCTGGCTACAGAGAGAGCGAGAGGTTCTAGACGGTGAATGTCAAGCGAAAAAAAGGTAAAGAGGGAGAGCGAACCAACACCAAACCAAACCATGTAAAATTGAGCTAAATACTAGGGTCTTTTTACTGCAGCTTACGAGTTGCAAGTCAGTTTTTGACTTGACGTGAGTGAATGTGGTGGTTTCTTACACGTCCACTTGATTGAGCGAGCATAAAGTGAGTGGAACTGAAGAACGCTCATGAACAATTGAAATTACAAAAGATCTACACGTTTTTTTGTGAATACATAATAAGCCTAGCTGATCCATCTAAAATTTTGAATTTTGCAAGATTTGAAATTATGTGTGATGATACGAATCGAAATTGAAATAGGAAGAAGACATCGAAATTTTGAATCTAACAAGAAATCTGAGTGAATTTTCTGTTTTTCAAGATCATTACTTTACCCGCGCTCATGAAAGAGTTTGCTTGTTTCCTGTCAAGAAAAAAAGCATTTTTTGTGCCTTGTTAAAAAGTTTGATATATCTCCGAGTGTCTTTTTAACGAAACATATTTCATATTTCACTTAACGAACAAAGTATCAAGAACGAAAGCTTTAGAGATTGTATACTTGGACTGACTACTAACAAGAACAAACTATCGGAGGAGAGCCAGGCCAGGCCAGGTCACTAACAAACAAGAAAGAAAATACTGTACGCATTTTGCTCCACAGAAAAAAAAGAAGCCATTCAGTTTTTCTCTCGAGGGAAGTAAGTTCCTTATTCGGATTTGACGAACTTCATGGCAGCAGCAGGGAACGCAAGTAGTAAAAGTGGTCTGAATATCAGTACAACTACATTTTTAACGAAACATATTTCATATTTCACTTAACGAACAAAGTATCAAGAACGAAAGCTTTAGAGATTGTATACTTGGACTGACTACTAACAAGAACAAAATATCGGAGGAGAGCCAGGCCAGGCCAGGTCACTAACAAACAAGAAAGAAAATACTGTGTTCATTTTGCTCCACAGAAAAAAAAGAAGCCATTCAGTTTTCCTCTCGAGGGAAGTAAGTTCCTTATTCGGATTTGACGAACTTCATGGCAGCAGCAGGGAACGCAAGTAGTAAAAGTGGTCTGAATATCTGTACAACTACAACTACTCCCACGAACCAATGCAACATGCAGGAGGCTTCTTCTATCATTTAAAACTGTTGATAGAAACATAGGCTTGTTGTTCTCTTGAGGATAATTTTTCTAAAAGACTCTCATTTTTTTCTTCGTGTGTGAGCTTCTCTTCCTTCTCGAAAAAGAGATTGCGTTTTCAGTGATCTGTTTTTCATTTTTTCGAAATAACTGTACACAGCATCAGTAAAAATTGAAATGAGGATCGCATCGTGAGCAGGAGCATTACGGCTTGAGTTGAAAAAATACGCATTCGAATGAATAGTTATTCATTGACTATGTGAAAATGTACTGTTACAGTTCGAATTCAGTAGTAGTAGCGATCTGCTATCTACTGACGGCGACGACGGCTCTACGCTGAGAAAATCTTGTGTTTGTTTGTACGCTGAAGATTGCATGGATTAAGAGATATAGAGGAATCATCATGATCCATCGTCAGTGAATATTTTTTTTCATGCATGAAAGAAAATCAAAATCAAGCGACAACAGCAACAGCGAGCAAGGGATAAAGGCCTATAACATCTGGGTTATCATTAATCCATTTATAATCAGCCAAGGAATTCAAATCCAAAAGGCAATATAATAATAATCTACATCACATACACTATATATTGTTTTTGAAGCTTGATTCGAGAGAGAACTTGATTCTCTTGTTGAAGCAATTTTTTTTACAACGGGGGAAAACATCAAGTTGTTTTCAGATTATATGACCATTATTTTCGCTGAAAAATGTTTTTTTCTCTGGCCGATCTTGCAAAACGTAGTAATCACAATCAGGAGATTGAATTCGTTGAGTTTAAATGTACCGTGAATACTTTTATATTGAAGGATTGAAACTGGCTATGCTATAGTTTTGTGAGGAGTGAGCGTGTAAAAATATTTGGGGTATATAAGAATCGTGACTCTACTCTTAAAGTTGCGACATGTGCTATGATGATCAAAAACTATTCGCGGTAATAAATGACCTTTGTATACTATCGTTATTATTATTAATAATGCTCCGTAACAATTGAAAAATGTAGGGATGCTGCAAGCCAAAACCAAGCAATATTACAGAAAAGGTAGAAGAAATAAGAGCTTCATTCAGTCGCCCTACATTACAGATACGGACGGATGTGAAGAAGATGTAGAAGTAGAAGTTTAGAAGACCTAAAGTTTTTTCAAGCAATTTCATATTCAAAAGAAAAGAAGAACCTCGACACGGATTTAGATTTATGTTTTTTCTACG
>JAHZMX010004996.1:0-10552 GCA_027743895.1 Seira musarum
TAAATTTCAAATACACAGCATGGCTTAGTTCTTCATTTGCTTTCGAATAAGCTATCAAAAAACCATATATTCCATTTGAAAAAAACAAGATTCAACCGTTGACCCTGCCGTTAATAGTTGACCAAAATTTCTGAATAGAATTAGGGTTCCTTCTCAGTACGCAAGCAAGCTTTGTTCCAAATTTGAGGTCAATCGGTGACGTCTTTCGAAAGTTATCGTGTACACGGACAGATAGACAGACAGACGGTCACATCATGCTCAATACTAGCTTCACAAGCTCAGCTACGTAACAACTAGCTCTGATGTGTTGTCCTATATTCTTGTTGAGTCAACTTAGGAATATCACGAACATTGACAATATCAAGCAAGCTTTTAAATATCATTAAGTGAGTAGACGAGATTACTCCAGTCATTTGTAAGATGTACTACTGATACTGAATCATTTATTTTATTCTACTGCTTCAGAGCAAAAGAGAAAAGTGCACATTGAAAGTGAAAAAAACGATAAATTCTTTATCCATGTTGCAAACTACGAACGATAAATTCAAACCAAAATACATAAGTACATTGGTATATTCGTATTGATCTAAATTCAAAAGTTCCAAGGAATTCAGAAGATAGTTTATCTGACAATTTATACTGTATAACATAAATTGATAGCGTAATTTATTGAGATTCTTGTATATAATGTCGAAATACACTTGGGATATTCAATTCAAGCAAATTCGAGAAATTTTGAAATTATAGTCTTTCCATCAATTAGCACTATATAGCACAAATTGACGATGTAATCCATTACTCTTCTTTGTTCAGCATGTCAAATTACATCAGTGTACCGATTTTCAGTCAGATCCGAGACATTTCAAAATACAGTTTTTCTACTAATTTTTGCTATATAGCACAAAATTGATAGAAATTGGACGTGTAATTCATTCATATTCGGCTTTGTCACGTTGAATTACACCAGTATACCGATTTTCAGCTAAATCTGACGCTTTTCAACATGTAGTTTTTCTGTCAATTTGTGCTATATAGCTCAAATTGGCTGAAAATCAATAGGCTTTCTACACTATACTTATACAAACCGCATACCAAATTTCAGGTCGATTGCTTAAACCCAAACAAAGTTAGAGCGCTGACAGGCAGACAGACAGACGGACGGACGGACAGACAGACGTGATCATATTATGTTCCAAACTTCGTTTGCAACATAATAAGACGAGCTAGGTCAGTGTAAGCTTTGAGTCTGCGATTAAAACCTTATATAAATGATCATCAAATCTGGACTGCATAAGAGATAGCCTTGAAATGTAGGCATATTTATGGTAAATTTATGAGTCTACATAGTCGCAATAGTTTTTTTTATGGTCAGTCATGTGAAGTCCGAAGCAAACAAAATAAATGTAAAAACGCAGTTTCATTCGTTAAAAAAATAAATTACATTTTGTGGACAGCTAATTGTGCAATGTTTGGTGAAATTTGTAGTTTTTCATAAATTCAGTAAAAAATTGTCAATTTTGATTTTGTCGGTCATCAATTTCAGATGGAAGCGGAGGATTTAATAATTGGAGAAGGTAAAAAAAGTGAAATATAAAATATTTCACTTTTCTCTCGAATTCTCTATTTATGTTATTTCGTGTGATATTTAAAGGTTCCATTTACGTCCGTCCTGAAAACAAAATTTAAGAAACCCGAACACCCGGTGAGGTATTTATTTAAGGGAAAAATGTTCACTCTTGAAATGCCTGTCGGAGGAGCTGAACCAGAATTGAGTACTGACCATTCACCGCATGATGACGAGGAATTTAAATATACGTACCAGGAAGAAGATTTGACCATTGGAGGTGGTAAGGGGAATACAGGAAATGCAAATTTTTTTTCTGCAAGCTTCAGGATGTCGCAAAGGCAGTAACTGAGTCACCTTCCTTCAATGCTGAAGTGTTCGATGGAAAATGGAGAAAACTCGCCCGTTGCCTTAAATTGAGTGAAGCAGGGATTCAGGAATTGGAATTAAAAACGAAGGTTTTCAACGATGAAAGTACTCGAGCTGAACATATTCTCACAAAAATTCTTATCGCGTGGAAGACAAATGTGAGAAATCAAGGGACATTAGAAGTTTTCTGTGATTCTCTTGTTGAATGCAAACTTAATGAAATTGCAGGTATTTTCATAATTCAAATCAATCCGTGTATTAAGTTTCTTTAATTACTCTAACACATATTGTCCGTATTTTGTTTTAATAATCTAGAATATTTGAAAAGGAGATTCAGTAAAACCCAGCCAACCCTAAGGTACCTATTCAATAAAAAAATATTGAGCATTGAAGAACTTTTTGGGGGCGTTGAAAATGTGAAAGATGAATTAGATAGAGAAAGTAAACGCTGAATTGATCCTGGAACCCCAATCTAACAACCAACCCGTACCAATAATCAAGGAAGAATTTTATCCACCAGATCCTCCAAAATATTTCATTCTAAGAAATTCTGCAGAAGGAACTGAGTTAGATGCCCGAGTATTTAGGGCGGCAACAACAAAGAACCACGTTTTCCTTGTGCGAGGTACTCCCGAAAGCAAAATAAACTTCTTTAAGCCAAACGAACTAGTATCAAGCTCCAATCAGCTACAAGTCAAAGAAGTAACAGCTAAATTCATTGACCTTGAACAAAACGACCACTTCGACATAATTCGTGGGAAAGCGACGACAGAGGGAATCCATGTTGTCGAATGTGGTGACAATAATAAAATATATTACATCAAATCAAGCGGAAAAAAAGACGAAATTCTTCCATTTTTCAAGGACATATGTGGAAAAAACGAAGTTCTTGGAAAAATAGTATTTTCAAAAGAAACAAATCATGCGCTGAGATTTCCATTTTTTTCTCAAGGAGCCAGGGCTACACTAGCCTTAGAAATTAAGGAATACAAACCAGATGCAGTAGTTCTTTTTATCAGCTTTCGAGAACTCATACAGGATATCAATTCTTATGGCTCATCTACAGCAGCACTCGACGCCCTGTCCGCTTTCCTTAGTACCAACGAAGTAACAAAATTAATTCTGGATGAATTGCTCAAATCGCACCAGTTCTATGTCTTCCTAGATGATTATGATAACCTTGGAGGAGCTAAGTTGGAATTAGCAGAGTCGTTCCTCAAACATTTAACAACGTCCACCAATGGCAATGTCAAAGTCATTGTCACCACTAAACGGGATCAGGATTGCGAGAGTAAAATAATTAAACATTTTCACCACTACTGTGCGCAGATTCAATGGGCTGAAGCTGAAGAACTTGACGCGGTACAATTCTTCACAAATTACTGGTCTACTGAGCATGGCGCAAAGGATGGTGACGTTCTCCAAGAATTTGCTGTAAAGTGTTTGGATTTTCTGGATGAAATAGTAAAGAAAGAAATTAAGAACACATTTAACTCAGCGCTTCTGTTCATGATATTCGCAGACATTTTTGCAGAAGAAGCCAAAGAAATTTCAAAACTGAAACAATTACCGGTGGACATACAAAAGTCTGTAAATATTTCCATTATCAATGAAAAACTAACGGATGTTGTCTGTGGTCGAGAAGCTAACCTGGCTCCATTTTTTGATTTGTGTAAATCATTTATCGATATGAAGTTCAAGCAATTTCCTCAAGAACAATATCAAAATTATGTCAATGCACATATCCATTTTGCCATTGCCCAATTCCTACCGGAATGGATAAATCAGTTCCAGTCTCTACTCCCAGGATACAATGAAGTTGATAACGACATAATAAACAGCATTGGTTTGGTTACAGCATTCAAACATCCAATATGCGCAAAATACTTAGTGGCAAAATTTCTTGTCCAGGAAATGAATAACTCACCAGTAGCAATGAAATGCCTAACTGGACAGCTTCCAGTTCACGAGCGCCTTACAAAGAACGAATTGATGTCAACCAGAATTTCAATTGATCCTGTAATCCCACATTTTGTTGACATGCATCTTCAACTACAAAATCACAACGAGGATGAAGAATATAAAGATCAATTATATCAATGCCTGTCAGAAACCAAAATTCAGCTCATGACTGTTGTCTCCCTAACGGCATTTTGCTGCGTTAATGAGCTTGAAACCTATTTCGAGCTGGCGCTCATTTTTTTACGCCAAGGCTGCAACAGGAGTGAAGAAAGTCCTGCAAAAACTGCGCTTTGCAATTTGCTCACGATTGTGATGTCAGAATCCAAAAATATTTACTTCCTCCACAAGCTCCTTGAAATAACTACTGAATACGGCGTTGACTTGAAATATTCTGTTGAGGAATGCTCATTATATAAGATTCCGAGAACGCCTCTTCATTACGCACTTGCGCACAAAAATCTTGAAATTCTCTGGCGGTATTTACGTGAGTATCCGCATGAGGTGCACGAAGTAAAAGGCTTGTTGAACTACTGTCTTAGAGAGAGTGGTGATGACAATGACTCTGAGATTGAACTTAAGCAGTTTATTGTTGATGCCGTAATTAAAACAAACCCAGAATGTTTGAATGAAATTTTAGACAATCGAAAGCCAATTTTAGAGGTGAACATTCATGCAAAGCTACTTGCACGTCTAGTCGCACATGGTGCTGATATCAATACTTACTCAAACAGCCTTGGAACGATTCTGCATGAGACAGCAAAGAGCTTTCATAGTCGAACTAACTACACAAACGTTTTACGTTACGCCCTACATAACGGATTTAAACTTATCAACCATGGCGACGCGTGCGGACGAACTCCGCTTATGTTGGCCATATTGGGGCTAAAAGTGCTGGACGACGATGTTATTGAGCTTTTTTCCGAAGCAGGCGCTGATTTTGATGCAAAGGAGGAATATGGATTTACCCCTGTTGTCTTTGCTATTCATCATTCAAGGAGCGTGGAGTTCATTAGAAAGATTCTGGAGAACGGAGGCAATGTCGGCCAGAGAAGTAAATTAGGAGAAACCCTAGCTCACAGAGTTCTCAAATCTGACGTTTTTGAGCCAACGTGGGCACTCTCTGTTTTAATGCTACTGGAGGAAAAGGGATTTGATGTAAATTGGTACAAAGAAAAAAATTCAGATCATCTTACACCGTTCAGACTAGCATGGAAATTGGGAATTAGTGACGCAGAACTTATATACTTCTTGTGGGAGCGAACAGCCGGTCCAGAATTTAAAATTGACTGTGATTATATCCCATGTTCAAATTTTGAAAATGTTGGTGATCCCTACACTGATACTTTTCATTTGATGAATACATGTCTGTCTATACATGAGAAATCAGAAGTTGTTCACCACCTACCCGTTTATACGATTCCACGAACATTTCAACTTGCAGAAACCGAGTTTGAAGAATGTGAATTTGCCGAAGTATTTTTATCTCTTGAAGGAGCAATGTTTACACTCAAATTGGACGATTCTTTGGAGAAAAATCAGATTTGGGCGAGGTTTGCTTTGAAACTAAAAAGCTTGAACAAAAATGCAACGGTTCTCTATACCACAATCCAGGATTTAATAGAAAATATCAACAGTCCCAACACAATGTCTCATTCGGCAGCAGTAGAACGCGATTTTTGCCTGCATTTGTGATCATAAAATAGGAGAAATCATTTTGGGAGAAATGTTCAGGAAAAGATCCCAAATTTTTTATATCTTTCTGGGCGATTTTGAGGATATACTTGATAATGAGGATATGCTGCAAAGGGCCGTTTCCTTCCTCAAACATTTCAATAGTGAAACAACCCCAGATTTTGGTATCAAACTCATTCTTACAATTACAAGCACGGAAACTACGGAAAGCAAAATAAATGAAATTTTAAATCTTTCTTCAATTAATATTGGTGTACTACCCATCAACCAGAGGAATTTAGTTGAACTCATTACACATTACTGGCACAATGAAGACGGGGTAGTAAAGAATGACACGGTCAACGAATTTGCCCTTCTGTGCTGGAACGCGCTGGACCCAGAATTGATGCAAGAAGAATTTGCCACGGACAGACACGAATCGACACTTCGGTGTATGGCCCTTGCAGAAAAATTTTCTTACGATGCGAAGAACGCATCCATTTCAAACCATCTACCAGACAGACCTTTGGAGAAAGTTACTTATGAGGAATTAATGTACCTAAAAATTCGCAAAGAGCAATCCTATAAATTTTTCAAAATGTGCGAATATCTTACCAAATTTAGACTTTGCATGGTTCCAAGAAATGATGAGGAGAAATGGATGAAGTACCACATATTTTGTGCGGCATCCTTATTACTCCCCTCAAAGATGGAGGAATTACAACCACTTTTTCATGAAATTAAGGATGTGGATCAAGAGAACATAAATTTGATTGGATTGCTTGAAAAACGTGATCAAGACATGGTGCTTAAATTTAAGGACCCCATTTTGGCCAAATTTATTCTCGCAGAATTCTTAGCAAAAGAACTGGCTAATCCTATCCTTTTGAAGATCATAATGGGAAAAAGTCCTCAAAACGAAGACTTTACTGTAGAGCAATGGGACGACCGTAAGATTGACCAAATTGATCCTGTACTACTCTATTTTATGGATTTGCATCTCGGCGAGAATCCTATTGATTACAACCTTTTCGTGGAAAATCTCTGCGATGTTCCAACAACGGTTTCAGAGCTACTGGTGTTGGCTGCAATATGTTGCACTCAAGAAATGGAAAATTGTGTAGGCTTACTTGTCGATGTTTTTCGGGACGTTTGCGAGCAGAGCGCCTCGATGAAAATTGCTTTTCGTGATAAGTATGCAAGTTGGTTTGCAATCATGGTAATCCCAAGGTCAAAAAATATTCCACTACTCAAAAAAATGTTCACATTCAACCCGAACTATAGCTTTCGCTCCATGATAATCAAATCTGTAGGAGAAGATGAAGAATTTTTTCAGATACGCTTGACCCCAATTCATTTGGCTTTAGCAAAGAGTAACCTGACGACTGTCCTCTCCATCATAAAAGAGTTTGGCAAGGAAATACTCAAATTACGAGGATTGATCCATTTCACTGTCTGTTATACTGCGCTCAAGAGTGACTCTGAAATCAAGCTGCGAATTTCAATACTTAATGAACTACTTAAACTGAATGGAAAGTGGCTAAACGAAAGTGTGAGTGGGCGTCCACCAATTCTATCATTTTCAATTCACGTCGACCTTTGTCGTTTTTTGGTGGAGAGAGGGGCAGACATTAATGCGTTCTATCAAGGAACGCTTCTCCATTATGCTGCTACAGATCCATCAAAACCCCAGGAAAATTACAAGAAAGTCTTACGCTGGGCTTTACAAAATGGATTCAGTGGCATTGATTGTCAAGATGCAAATGAAGCAACCCCATTTACAACTGCGCTTCATTGGTTTAAACTCATTGATCTAGAAATTTTGGAGATCTTTTATAAACAAGGAGTTGACATGAATCATGTTGACGACTTTAGTCGATTTGAGAAACCTTTTATATTTTACGTCATTAAAAACGCAGAGAGTCCTGATTACATACAGAAGTCGTTTCAATATTTCAATCTAAATAGAAGGGGTGAACGTGGAGACACCGTGGCACACGCAATCTTACGTCGCTTTAAAAATGATCCTAATAATGCGTTGTTCCTGTTGAAACATCTCGAAAAAAATGGCTTTGATGGTTATCGGGAAAAAAATTTTATTAGAGACACACCATATGATCTAGCCCGGATGCTTCGAATTCCTGATGATCATGAGCTGATGAACTACTTGAATGAAAAAAGCAGGCGCTGTGTTGTTATGTGAATAAAGTATGTTGTCATGTAACCAAAAAACTTTTAAGCTTTAAAGTGTTTCAATTTTGATTCAACAATTGATGTAGTAATTGTAGCAACCTTAATTATGAACAAGTGGTTTGATACGTAAAATAAAAATTTGTAAATGCAATTTTCATTCTGTTTTATTCTAGAAATTTATATTAAATATTAGTTTTTAAAAATTATTTCGATGCATGATTGAATTTCTTTGAAATTTTAGCCAAATCATATGAAAGTATTTGCGCTCATTCAAGGTCATTTCGACAATAAACTGGCATAGCAAAAATATTTTTGTCTTTTGATATTGGTTTACAGACACTTTACGCGCATAGAAGTAAGGATCATATTGAGATACACACAAATTAAAAATAAGTTGATTGTAAAATTTCTAAGCATATTTTCTGATGACACAAAGACATTTTATGGAAAATACATCAAAAAAATTGTCAGTTGTCACAGCAACCCCAACATTACAAAATTAGGCAAGGATATGTACTTAGCTCTAGGCAAATTTTGAGATTCGCATCAATATTTCCCCATTTTCTGGCACAACCGTAAGGAGTAAGGCCTTCGAAATTTTTCTCTCTGAATCCTTGGAAACCATTTTCTTCAAGCAGTATTAGCAGGGCTAACACTAACTCTGGATCATAAAATTTTGTCCGAAACAATACATGTGCTGCATTCTCATCTACGCAATTTTTATGATGAACATTACCCCCAAATTTTAATATTTTCTTAACAAACTCCTCAGTTTTTGAATATCTCAAGGCATAAAACAGGACTGAATCTCCAAAAAAATCTTGAACATCAAATTCTGCTCGTGCATCAGAAAAAATTTGGAGAACCTCATCATCCAAAGTTTTGTATTCTTGTATAGCTACCATAAGACATGTTCTTCCCAGCCTATCGCGTGCATTAATTCCCCGAAATCCTTCACTCAATGCCCATTGCACAACCTTCTTAAAGTTTTCTTCACATTCATATCCGCCCCAAGCAGCTCCATGAAGAATTGTCCCATCCTCTGGAGAGTAAGCATTTATATTTGCACCGCATTCCACCATTCGTTGAAGAAACTTGACATGAACGCCTGAGAACAATAGGGGATTTCTTGATTTCTGTAATTTCCACCATTCTGAAGGTATTTGCTTGACTAGCTTATCAAATGATTTCAGTCCAAGGTCAATCTCAAAGTCTGAGCATTTCGCGGTGTGACTTAAGCTGGAGAACAATACACTTTTTGCGTGTATCTCTTTCCCACATTTGTCCAGTAGGGATAGGATAGTGTCGCAAGTGGAATTATTATTTCTCTCAAAATTTGACAAAGCTATTTCCAGTGCGCCCAGATGAGTCTCCATGTTCATTTTGCGTTCTGGATTGGTGAATATCAAAGTAGCAGCGTTTTCAGATTTTGGTAGTAATTCAAACCATTGAGGATCATCGTCTCTTGAACGATTCCTGTCCAATAAAAGCTTTCTCAAGAGGTTCAGGCAGTTTTCAAGTTTATGATTGCAAGAAATTGCTGCCATTGCCATGAGTTCCGGAACCATTATGTCTAGATTGCGGAGACTCTCGAGTAAAAGGTTGTAGTCTACAGGATTTTGTTGGAGATGTGTGTCAACAAAATAAGCCCATACAGGGTCAACTTGGTCGACGTAACTCTTCTTCCAGTTATTCACTAAGATTCGTTCTTTTCGGGGATGCTGTCTGGTTAAAAACCTTAGAATGTCAGGATGTGTCAAATTCTTTACAACAAATTCCGCCAACATAAATTTCGCTAGTGCTGGATCCTTAAATTTGTGGAATGCTACTTTGGCATAGTCCCTTTCAAGGAAGTCCATCTTGTAGATTAAGTCTTCGTCAATATCAATACTTTCGTGTCCCTGGAAGAAGGGAAGAAATTTATCCAGCCACTCTGGGACCAATTGATATACGGCGATGAGATTGTGGTACTTCATATAGTTTTCTGTAGCGTCTTTTGGAATTTCGCGAAATTTCAGATCCACAAGTGATTTATACTTATCAAAACATTCTTGCAAATCATCTCTGCAAATGTTTGAGTTCATCAATTCCTCCAAATCTTTATCTCGAGCTTCACCCAATCCAATGTCTTTTTCTTCGTCAGATTCAGACATTTCAAAAAGCCACATCCTAATTGGCTGCTCGGGCTGGCTGAATTTGGTTGTCAAGATATCTAGAACAATAATTGGTTTATAAATACGTAAATTAATTTTCAGTATGATTTAAGTTGAATAATATGTACCTTTAATTCCATCAAACCCGCAGGCGACGATGGCTTCGCCCAAAATATCCAGTGTTGCATTCATCTCATTTTTCTCTATCCATGCTTCAATTGTGTCTTTGAGAATCTCCTCTGCACGACTTTTATTGTTCCCATCTTTCTCATTAGATTTGGAAACATTCGACTCCTGCAACTGGATAATAATCTCTTCACTTAATCCTAGATGCCCAGCAAATGATTTCCAGTTTTGGAGAAAAGCATCCTCACTGAAAGAAGGTGCTTCGAGAATCGTAGCCACTACATCTTGTAACCATACCGAACCTTTGAAAATGTCAGAAGAAAATTATGATTCTATATAGTATCAAATGGAACAAAAAAATTGTTTTTATATTATTTTCTCACCTTCTCCAGTTATCAAATCACTCACGTCTATCTGAATTTTGTTATGCCACGATCACGATTGAATCACAATTGGCATCTCTGCGCACATATTTTGAGAAGAAATAAATTTATATAATTCAAAATTTAATTTC
>JAHZMX010004997.1:0-17000 GCA_027743895.1 Seira musarum
GTACTTTCGCAGCAATGCATTTACCAATGCTTTCGCAGTACTTTCGCAGCAATGCATTTACCAATGCTTTCGCAGTACTTTCGCAGCAATGCATTTAGCAATGCTTTCGCAGTACTTTCGCAGCAATGCATATACCAATGCTTTTGCAGTCTTCTCTTAGAACATGGTTTTGCTATTTTGTCATTTATATAAATCAACCATTCCAATTTGTAATCGCCAAAATCATAAATATAAATAATTTTACCTTAAGCACAAAGCCGGAATGCTTTGAATTTTTCTCCAGATAGCCTGTCCGAAATGAAAAAAACATCCCCGAGTAGTTGCGTTTGGAAACATTCTGGACAAAGCTTGAATCATTGCTGACTCAAAGTCAATCATGATAGTAGTGGGTTGAAAATCTGCTATTTCATCTACAAGAACTTGAAGGAGTCTCATATAAATTTGGGTTGATTTTCCAGGTAGTAGCGCAAAAACCGCTGGTAATGTTGTTTCTCCAACTTTGACGTGAATTGTGTAAATCTGGGTAAAAAGTAGTGGTGACGTCTTAAATGTTCCATCCATAAACACTTCCCGTGCATTTCGCATCATTTCAAGACCAGTTGGAGAAGCAAAAGCAATGAAGCGTTCATTACTAGCACCAGAATCATGCAGCAAAAATTGACCGTTGGACAAAGATGTCTTAAGCAAATCCGGAATTCGTAGATCCAATAGGCTTATTGGTAAAGTCCCTGCTAAATTTCTGCGTCGAATTTTAGCAACTGTATTTGCAAGCTGCCTTGGCGAAGGAATAGTTGCAGCAACTGCCCCTGGCACACCAGCTGTAGCACTCGAAACTACTTCCGCCGGAGAAGCAACTGAAGTTTTTGCACCATCTCTTAATCGAGCTTTTGTTTCTTCTGCCTATTTAATAAATTAATTAGCGTAAAAACCATTGACGGAAAAAATTTTATTGTAGATATGCAAAAATAAGTGTCATATATACGAAAGCATAGGAATTTATTATGTCTGCAAAAGCATAACAAATGTCATGTGTGCGAAAGTATAGAAAATTGTTATGTAGACGAAAGCATAGACGCTTGTTGTGTAGGCGAAATCATAGGAGCTTGTTTTGTAGCCGAAAGCATAGGAAATTGTCATGTATGCGAAAGCATAGGAAATTGTCATGTATGCGAAAGCATAGGAATTTGTTATATATACGAAACCATAGAAGCTTGTTGTGTATGCGAAAGCATAGGAATTTGGTATGTATACAAAAGCATAGAAACTTGTTGTGTATGCGAAAGCATAGGAGTTTGTTATGTAAGCGGAAGGTTACGAATTTGTACTTAACATTAAACACACTAAAAACTTAAACATAAATGGCAAGCAAAAGAAAATAACAAAAATATAAAATATGACTTAATAATATACCTGACAACGGATAGGATTTGGTGGATGAGAATGATCCCCAGGTTCTGCATCCAAATTGCCGTTTGAAGTGGTAATTTTAATACTGCAACCTTTATGTCGTCGTTGTGAACATTCCCACACTTTTCCAATTTTGTTTACGTAAGAAAAATTATAAATGTATCCTAAATATAACAATTTATCTTTTCCCTTCTGACCTTTTACTATTTTAAACATTTTTAGTTAAATATTTGCTGAAATTTTCATAATATTGAAATTTGGAAACACTTCAATCAAATTATTACTATTGAGAGCTGAAAAAACCATTTTTCTCAATTGTATTGCTTTTGGTATTATCATAAGACTTTACATCAATTAGCGCAAAACACCTGTAGCATATAAACAAATTTCCACCTGATCAAAACTTATCTATTGTTTCCAACTTTTTTATTTTACTCAAACAAACATCTGCAAGTGTAATTGGCAAAAGTTTATTACTTTAACACACTTGCGATAACATAGAATTCTTTCGGCAAAAACATTGACACTTATTATATTGGCGAAAGCATAGGTTAGAAATACAGATGCGAAAGCATTGGAATTTAACATGTCGGCAAAAGCATTGAAGTTTAACATGTCGGCGAAAGCATTGAAATTTAACATGTCGGCGAAAGCATTGAAATTTAACATGTCAACGAAAGCATGGGAATTTAACATGTCAACGAAAGCATAGGAATTTAACATGTCAACGAAAGCATGTCGGCAAAAGCATTTGATTTTATTGGGGAATTATAGGATTTTATCTTTAGATTATTGATTGGCCCTTAAAAGGGCCGTTGGTTTAAGTTGCGAGTTTAAATTACTCGCGGGGTCGGCAAGATTTTAGGTGGCGACCCAGACTGTTTTGCCGCTTCAATTGCTTACCGCATTTGGGGCAAACAGCAGGCGGCATACTGTGGGCTTGGACGTGCAAGCTTTTTCCCCCTGTGGTCTGAAAGACTAGACCACATAAATGGCACACTAAATGTGCGGGGGCCGTCCTTAGCGCTCGTTTATAGCGCTTCACAGGTTTGTCGCACTCAGGACACTTGCCACCATTGTCTTCCTTGCACGTTGTTGTGCATTTATGACACACTGTATGGCCACACTTTGGTGTGTACAATGCACCTTCATTAAAAAGGTCGTCACAACAAAAACACCAATACCGAGCCATTGTGCCTAGATGCTGCATTCAGAATGGCTTGGCAGACCAATCTCTTTTGAAAAGAATGTTTTGAATGACGCTTCCCTTGTTTTTCATTTATCCGTCAAAATAAAACATAAATGATCACGATTTTGTTTTAGTTCTGCAATAAAACACATTCTTTAACGGATTGTGCATTTATAACATACAAATTGCTTACAAATCGTCAGAATTTAATTTTTCATTTTGACAGTAATAATGTGCGTGAGGAACTTAACATGTCAACAATAGCATAGGAATTTAATATGTCAACGAAAGCATAGGAATTTAATATGTCAACGAAAGCATAGGAATTTAACATGTCGGCGAAAGCATTAGAATTTAACATTTAAACGAAAGCATAGGAATTTAACATGTCAACGAAAGCATTGGAATTTAACATGTCAACGAAAGCATAGGAATGAAACATGTCAACGAAAGCATAGGAATTAAACATGTCAACGAAAGCATAACGATTTAACACGTTGGCAAAAGCATTTCATTTAACCCCTTTGCGAAAGTATTGTAAGTTTTAATGTCAGCGAAAGCATTTACTTCAATGCGCTTGCGAAAGTACTGCGAAAGTATTGCAATTATCATTAGGAATTATTTATATTTAAATGTAGTGTTAATATTAAGAATTGTGCTGACTAATTTTGCTTGCCCAGCAGCATTTGTCTCGCCGCGATTTCGCTTGGCGGATTTTGGCAAAAGCATTTTTGGGCAAAATCCTTTTTTGGCAAAATCCTCTTTGGCATATTCATTTTAGGCATAAGGGCGGATACGGGTCGTACAATGTTGATTATGCAAGTCGGTCAATCGGCCGACACAGGACAAACAAATGAGCCTGTTGTCAACCCCGATATCATTGTCCAGAAAAAATTTCTTTTGCCATGCACCGTCTATGCAGCCTTGATGTTGTCAAGTGTTGTTTTGCTTGTCCTTGAAAGGAAGTGGATGCAGCGACGGAACCCAGGTTGAGTAGAATCTGTCGATATCTTTGCCAGAGCAGAGAGGGGGTGCAAATATTCTGTTTTTGTATCCAATGCCATCCTTCTGATCGAACTGAAATCAAAGGCAATGAGCTGAAGACAATTTAACTTCTTTCGAAGTAGAATGTTATTATTAAGTATAATTAAAGTAGTATTCTCACCACGCATATCCACACTAGTTATATAGAAGAATGGATGCTTAATGAGAGCACAAAACTGATCATTTGCGTCATCTCCGAAAACTGCAATATATTAATTCGTCGCAGCAAGTGGAAGGGTCTAGAGTTTTATAATCCATTTTGCGGCTATTGATTTTATGAACAGTTTAGTAGGATCCAAATGGGTTATGTTGGAGAACCAATTCAAGTATAACATTGCAATTGGAACAAAATACGGCAAAACATTACAAAAAAAGAACGATTTGAAGTGTCAAGATTCCAAATAAATAGGTGTTGTCTCCACAAAAATAAAACTATTAGCCCTTTTACCAATTGCGCTATCGCTGATGTAGCAATTTGGCATCAGAATGTGTGCAATGATAATGATTGAGTTAGATAATTGTTATATGAGACAAGCTAAGTTTGTTAGATTTGTTCCCTCTCTTTATGACTGTTGTTACCAACACAAATTCCAAAACATCACCTACTGTTGTCTTAAAGGGCTATACCTCAAGTTATTTCTTTCAGAGTAAAGCCAACGTTGAAGCCGAAAGCAATTCAGGAAGACACGGATTCAATTATAAAAAGAACAATTTCTGCATATATGTTATTAAAGAATTCAATGAAACAAATATATGTCGCAATGGAGAACAAGAATATGATGTTTGGTCAACGGACAGCATTAAAGATTTCAAAAATCCTTTAATAAAACAATAAATTTTGTTCGCAATAATAAATACATTATTTTATGTCTAAAACTGGTAATAGAGTTAAATCTACAGTTCTTTGACAAACCGTATAAAAATACAAAGCCATTGTTTCATTCCGAACGTTAAAGAAATTCCCACAAAAGAATGCTATTGGTTTCAATGCTTTTAGTCTTTCACGAATCAAACGTGGATTATGCTTTACACGAAACCCGTTAAATTTAAAACTTCGCTTTTGCTGTTCAATCAACTCATTAGTTTGGTCCAAGCATTTCGCAACATAATACGTCAACAAATAAAATTCTAGAAGAATGTAACTAACCTATGAACGAAGGTGAACCTTTAGCTAACTAATACTTGAATACTACATTATGCATGAAACTGTCTAATAGTAAATAGTAATCTCCATAAAACACTAAAGATATAGTGTAGTAGAACGGGTCTAAATTGAGTGCAATTCCAGCTGGCTCTAGTACTATTGGTGTTAGAAATAGACAAATGGCTACAAATTAGGTTAGGTCAACAAATTTTTGAAGTCAATACCCAGTGGGCATCCTTCATAAATCTTACAACCATAACAGGACTCCGTTTGGACAAAGCTTTTTTAAATCGCAAATTGATGAGCAGCTTGCAACCATACCTTAAACTTTACTTGTTAAGATATAAGCGCAGCCGGTCCCTAGCTCCGAGCATATTGCCATTGCCACGCTACAAATTCCTGATTTAAGATCTTGAGACCATTGAGTCAGTACAACATATACACATGAATTAAATCCAGTGAAGAAGATGATCCCAGACATGTGAAGACACCAGAGAAAGTAGTGACGCGATTTTGTCCCTTCCGAAAATAATTTTGATTTTGCAATGTCCCATTCAAAAATCCATCTGACAGGATAAAATTTTTAGAGGTTTTGGTGCAAATTTAGGACTGGTTTGCAATGAGATATTTTCTTCGCCATAGTTTTGACTGGTTAAGTACAAAACTAAAGAATTGAACAGGTTCAAGAGGCAGTCGAATTTAAAAAAAAATCAATGTAAAGAACTAGTTTAATCTACGGCATGCGAAAAACTAAGGAAGAAATCACGTTTTCGATTACATTTTAACAAGCCGAATAAAATTGAATTTAAGAAATTAAATCAAACAAATTACATTAATATTTCATTTGTAGAAATGGACAACCATTCCATTTCTTTCTTTTGAGATTTTCAAAGTTTGCCATCTCCGAAATGCGATAAAATTTCTTCTATTGCAGACATCATACTGTTTTTGTTGGATAGTTTTATTGATTTTATCATGCATTTGTGCACGAAGAACGTAGTCAGGAATAAAAGTGCCAGTGTTAACTTCGGAAATGTAGTTTTGAAATTTAGGCTTTATAATCCGATTCGATTTGGCCAATAGTGAGTTGCTGTCCCGGATCAGCTCCGGTTGGGAGCCTGATATCAGAACTGATTAATTTACAGTCAATCATGATTAAAAGTAAAACATAAGATTAAGGAACGTAAGAGTAACGTTATTTGATGATTTGCAATGAATGCAGGAAGTTACATTAATTACTCTTATGACCTAGACTCGTGCATCAACAAAAGGATGTGCATGAGACATTGAAATATTTCATGAGAGCAAGTCCGAAGGAATGACCGATCATGACAATTTAGTACTCAATAAAATTATTGTATTCCTTTTCGTACTTTCTAATGTCAAAGTCTTGTGACATACAAAACGATATGGGCATTGAATGTAGATTTAAAATTTAGGACAAATTCGCAATGGTATATAGTATTTGGAGGTACAGAAGTAAAACTTTAAGCAATACAATCGAAGAATATAAAAAACTAGCATTAACTATACATCTCCAATGGTAGAAAACCCTCGAATACATTTAAACGAGCAGGATATCCAAGCAATATGCTGAACCACTCAAAACTCAAAGCCAAAGTACAAATTAAGCAAAAAATGAAATAAATCGAAAAAATTGTTCTAAACTCTGAAAAGGACGCCTTTTCTTCCACATCGTTTTTGTACGAATCAGAGTTCTGCATCATTACCCCCTGTACCAACTCTACGTTAGACATTGTTTCATATTTTGAAATAAATCCATACAAATCGGGAATCTTTCCACTTGGGTTTATGAATCGAAAAAAGTTTTTTAAGCTTCCATGCAAATACAATCTGCGTTTCCACAATGCATTATATTGAGGTAACCCAGCCTGAAATATTGCTCCAAGTCCTTGCTGTACTTCACCAGAAAAATAAAACGTTGACCGTGAATACCAGGTCGTAAGGTCGTACAATGTTTTCCTTCCTTCCTGCGGTCTAAATATGATTCGATTGCTATATGCAAGCAGTAGTAGGTCATAGTTCATTTTTTCAGCATTGTCCACTTCAAAAATCGCAACACGATTTCCTCTATCGTGTCCATCATCATCCTTTATTTGTTGACACTTGTGCCGTCGGACATGTATCATGGCGTTTACGTGCTCATGAAAATTTTCTTCGTGCGTTAGGGTAATACATGTGTAAGACATAGAAACGTTTTCTAATTTCTTGTACCGATAATATATTAGCGGATATCGTCTTAGCTCCTTTAGAGAACTTTTAATAATTCCAGTCGCACTAAATGTTCCAACTGATGAATATTTGTCGATAACAGAAGAAAAGTTCTTGTGAATTAGATTATCTGGACTCGAGGTTGCTGTAAGGTCTGAATAAAGGGAAAAACAATAAAAATTTCTTACAAGCAGAGTCCCAAGTAGCCAACTTGTTAGAACAAATTCGTTTCGACTGTTGCGAATTGATGGTGCGTTGCTGTCGCCCTGCTCGAGAAATATAAAGATTAGCCAAAATGTCCAATCTGAGTTTAAGATGCTTTTGAGGTGCTTTCCTTCAAGGCCTATCAGAATTAAATTTGCTGAAATAACAAAAAGTATTAGACAAATCCAAACTCTTAAGCGGAAGGGTTGAAATAACGCCAACAAATTTACATGCACTCGTTTCAAACGCTCTACTTGTCCCAAAACAAGAAAGTACTGAATTCCTACCCAATCAGCGTGTGTTGGGAAGAATTCGTAAGAAATTATATTTGACGGTTTCTGCTTAGTCTTGTCCAATTTGCGAAAATAATAATGTGATGTAAAAAGGTAGGTGCAATGTGAGCAATTTTTTGACCACACCACATGAACCAAAGAACATAGGGACACAAAACCGTTTTTCTTAAGTTTCTTTCGCGGCCGTGCCTGTTCAATTGAACACACTTTTTTCATAGGGCTAACATGGGCTACATAGCGCTCGTCCGATGACTTTGGGAGACCATAATTATTCCAATTCTTTGCATTTAGTTGGTTCCATTTCGAATCCAGATCAGAAAGTGAATCCATTTTTTGCGTTATCATTTTCAAAAAGAAAGTCAATTCCGGAATTTCTACAGAAGAAGATAAAAGACCTGGAAGGTGCTTCGGACATGTGTAACAAGCCAGATATTGAAGAGGCCTGTTTTTCATTAGCACAGCCATAATTTTTGTTGATGCCAGAATAAGCTTTTCATCAACTCTAGCCCAAAGGCTATTAAAGAATGTGGATTCGCAAGCTGTCTCAATTAGAACCAGAGCGTAGTTTGGAAACTTTATTGAAAAAGCGAATGCCGGCGACCTTGAAATGGCTGGTAGGAATAAGTCCAGAAAGTCTGAAATATCATTACTCTCGTTCTGCACCTTGCATATTTGGGAGGTCGGTAAAACGATGAGGGCTGTGCACCGTAAACCATACTTAACCGGCTGATATACTTTTACGTGTGAGTCGTAAATATATTTTTTGAGCTGGCTTATTGTGTTGTTTTGTGGTGTATTTCTGGAGATTGTATCTGCCAGTTCTCCGTTTTGAAAAATTGATGCGAATGCTGTAACACAACCACGAAAGCCACTGCAGACTGAATAAATTGCATCCTTTTCATCTTTCTCGAAAATACTAGTTTTGTTGCTGCTGCTGGTGTAGAGTGTGCAATTTCCGAATAGACCTAAATAACTTTTGAACGTTGTTTCTAAAGTTTGTAATGATGCAGCTTGATTGGTACTGATAAGAAAATGGAACCACGTCAGCAGCAGCAATGATCTCATGATTTTAGAGCTGGGTTTGAATAAACAAACGGTTTAAGCAAATTTATATGATATACAGCTTCATTGAAGTAATATTTTAAAAATACAACCGTCCGGTATTTACGATTCATACCCAGGGCCAAAGACTAATTTTTCTCATCCTTGAAATCCCATTAGAAATTTCGTTAAAATAATTGTACGACGTTTCTTTTCAACTGTTATGAACACCGTTTTTAACACTTATTGTGCAGAAAAGATAACACAAGCGTTTCGTGAATTAAAGCGGCGCAAATATGACAAGCCTTTGGCTAAAAAATTGATGATTTTTTAAGTTTCTCCATCTATGAAGTGGGTAGATAAGTTCTGCTATTTATTTAAAATGTTTGAAGCAGGACAATTTTTTTGCGGTCTAGTTAGTGAGTGGCAGATGATAAACACTTCAGTTGATATAAGTAGTAGAAGTAGCTACTTAATAATAATCAAATACTGTTGATGAGAGCTAAACTCTGTAGAAGAGACATTTTTTTCAATTTACATATTACGGTTTCGAACAGAGTTTTGAAGCTGTCATATCAGAGAGTATAACTGACGTCGTTTAATTCATATTGAAAGTTCTAATGTGGTGTGGTTAACCTATCATTCTTTACCTCAACCAAAATGCTTTAAAACTTGGTTGTGGAAGAAATATTTTTTTCATTTGTTAGTTCATAGCGTTGTAGTTTAATTCGTTGTCCGCATGCATTAAACAATATAAGTCCACAAACATCGATCCATCATGTTAATACAGCCGTAGCCACGTAGTTGAAGAAATAGTTAAGAATATGAGAAGGATGTACTCAAACTCAGAAAATTGTTTTAATGTCTGTCAAGTTCCATAGACTGTCAAAGAAAGTTAAAACGTTTTGAAGTTTCAAAACAACAGTTCCACTCAGCTTTTAAAAACCCTTCGAATGAGGTATCACATGCCGTATGTTGCTTTAAAAAATATTTTTAACAACCTCCTGCCGTTTGCAGTAAAAAAATCAAAATTCTAAACACGCTGTTTCAGACTCTCTCGAGGAGCTGATTCCCGTAATGTTACAAGATAGGAAGTAGGGCCGGATGGATTTTAGTTGGTTTTTTCTGTGCACCCCCAGGACAAAAACGTACGTCGCTCATACGGCAATTGGAAGAAGTCTCCATTCTAGTACACGCTACAGCTTATTAGCAACCCTGCCCAGCAACTTAACTACATAAGCAAGTCAGCAAGTGTTTATGCTGTCAGCTGAGTAGTGCTGGCGGGGTATGTTGCACTTTTGTCTTACGTGTGGTTACCAAAACCATCCGGCCCTTTCACAAAGGGAGAATCAGCTACTCGAGAGAGTCTGCGCTGTTTTATTCAGTTTTATATGCGCTTTTGAATAAGATATTACAAAACGTGTGCTGTTATCTGAAAACAATTTGACCGTTGACCCTGCCGTCAATACTTGACCTAGGTGGACCTAGGACATAGGTGTCGTCCTCAGTACGCAAGGAACCTTTGTTCCATATTTGAGGTCAATCGGTGACCTCTTTCGAAAGTTATTGCGTGCACGAACTGACAGACAGGCAGGCGGTCAAATCATTCTCAATACTAGCTTTGCAAGCTCAGCTACGTAATAAAGTCATGACATCACTGTCATTATTGCTTAAGCGCAGCTCCACAAAGTTTGCTATCGCAGGAACTTTTAGTTCGACATTGCGGAGTCCTTTCTTTTTTAGTGATACCTTTGTTTCCTAACAGTTTTTTGAATAGAAATTCTAAGCAAGTGCGACACTTCTCCCGATTTTGAACCAGGAATCCAGCAAAAAAGACTCTGCAAACGTTCGATGTAAAAAACGACGGGGATTCAAATTCGAATTCTTCTTCAACACTCCGATTGAGTACAAAGAACGTAAAGTCAATGTTTCTGCACATACAGAAAATAAGCACAAAACTTTGTCAAAGGAATTAGGCGAATGCATGTTCTTTTTGGTTAGGATGAGTACAAGTTAACTACTGGCTACTAGTCAGCCATGAGAATCGGCGCTAAACATTAATAAAGCTCGTTGTTACTGTAGTAGGTTACCAAAGTCGCTTTTACGCTTTTAGAACTAGGACCCTGGCAGCCGCCAAAGGATTGGCAAAAAAAGACATTGAAAGATTAATCAGATTTTGTATTAAATGTGGTACAATAAAATATTTCTAACAACGACTGCAAAAAAAAGTAGTTCTCAAACAATCGGTACTACTAAAATAACGCACGATAGACTAATGTTTACACAAAAAACCAAATCCTCTAGAAAATTTTAGCGGCTTAAATTTGCTTCTCCACAGGTTCTGTACGAGTTGTTTTAACACCCGGGTTATCTGTGCGAGTGTGATGACATGGAACGTCAGAGACTGCTTGTGCGTCCGCAACATCATGTAACAAAAATCAAGCAATAATATGATAAAAATAGACAGGCAAAGAAGTAACACTGGAAGGAGCTTATAAAATGTTATCGAATCGGATTTAATGTAGGGTTTGGTCGATTCTTCAAAAGAGCTCTCTCTAAAATTTAGTTCATGCATGAATTCGAATCGCTCATTGTTGAACTCAATTAGTCCTGCCTCGCGTAAACTTGAAATAGTTTGTCCAAGCCAATGTCTATTAATCGTGTAGGCACTAAAGAAAATTGGGTTCGAGTTCAGCTTTTCGGGGACCTGTAGACATTGAAATTTTGCTGTACTATTATCCGTTTTTGTAAGTTGCGTTTGAAAACTCATTCTGCTTATTCTGGCTTCATGAAACGACTCATAATATGCATACTTTCCCATTAGGATGGTTAAGAGTTCTTGGTCAAACCTGTGAATGTCTCGAAAGCTATCGTTAAAGTAGTGCAGCAAATTTCGTATCCTAAAGGTCTCAAATAATGAGTCTGAATTGTCAGGAAATAAATTCGACATGTACACTATTTTGTAGCCACTTTCTAATAATTCTTTTAGAGTTTCAATCACGTTTTGTGGTAACTGAACAGAAACTAAGCTTGTGATACCATTTCCGTAAAAACTTTCCACAAATATTGACAAAAACGAAATGAGCACAAAAGTGAGTTTAAGTTTTTTGGCGGAATTGAAACATTGGCCAAACACTACGCCCACATGCTGAATAAAGCAAAGAGAGCTACTCCATTCGCTTCCGCTTATCCTGACAACGCAGAAAAATATGAAAACGTGGAATATGATTACTAAAATCCAGGAATCTATTGAATACGGCAAAAGCCAAAGGAAAAAGTCCCAAATATCATCCGAGGAAATGTCCATTTTTGTACAGTAAATGCAGACGAACGTAGTAAAGGATTCGAAAAACATGGAATGTTTTGTCGTAAATTCGGAATTTCTGTGGAATGTTAAGTATCGGCTGGGTCCAACACCCGCAAAGAGAAACTGATCCGTCTGTATTCTCGTGTAAAACATTTCCTGTTCTCGGCTCCAGAACGGAAGCACAGTAAAGTTGTGTTTCTGAGAGAGATATTTAATTTCAAGGATCTCATCCGGACATACATTAAAAACTTCTGTTGGAGCAAATTCACAATCTATTTGGTAAAATAGTTCGTAATGCTCTGTGTAACCTACAACTCCAAACAGGAGACCGCCAGCACTTCGAAACATCACTTTGTGAAATTCTATTGGGGTTTGCAACAATTCCCAAGGTGGGCTAACATCGTTGCCACTGTACAAATTTGTAATCAAATCGATGCGCAGCTTGTCGTGTCTCATGTGAAATATTATCTTTGTAGCTGGAACGTTTTTAATCGAAGGCGGAATCATTTTCTCAAAGTTGTCAGGTGGAAATTGAGATTCCGAGAAAGTGAAGGCCACTAAATTTCTTGGGCTCAACAAAACATCACTGAAGTAAAATTGAGCATTTCTTATGCTCATGTTTGTCCACGGTCCAAGTAGGATTGTAATTGCAATTCCATACTTCATATTATTGTGTTGGTTTAGCGGCTTTGGGGCACTATAGGAACTGCTTAAGATTATTCATGCAACATTGATCATGTTCGGAATGTCGTTGGAATAGTTAGAATAGGAGTGAATTATCAATATGTAATTTTCATAGTCCTTCATTACATGATGAATAAGGTATTCACTTGACGAGGAAGCAGTAGTATTCCAGCTGGGTTCTTGGAAAGCCTGCCAATTCGTAACACCTATGTTCATTTTAATGCTGGACAGAATAGCCAAACTGAAGTATATTTGATTGAAGTATTTGAGCGCCATATTGACCACACCTGAATTACCAAACATTTTTTTAAATTGTGTCTGAACAATTTAAGAACCGAGAAAATTATTTAGTCAATTCCATCAATTTGAGTTTTTGCCTAACTTCAGGAATACATACTAATTATGTCCAGATAAATAATAAATGTAAGGATTCCCTCGAATAAATCTTGCTTGATGGTCGATTAAAGATAGATTCCGTTCAAAATTCCTGAGCGTTTAACGAATTGATTTTAGTCAGCACCTTAGTTTTAGCAGTTACAATAATTTTACGAAGTAGTTACCAGCCTACGTTTATGCAACATCAAATGAAACTTGCTGTTTGAAAATGCCACATTTAGGACAGTGAATAAAAAATTGTAAGACAGATCGATTTGGATCAATTCTACTTCCGCCTCCGAAAGCAATCAAAGCACCAAAACGAAACTCATGTATTCAGATTTTTTTCAAAAAGCTTACATAAGGTTAGGCATTAGCAATATAGAAATATATAAAGTCTGCTCACGATGTTATAGGCATTTGTTCATGACACGTGTAGCAAAACACGTTAAAGTTGTAAACCCTCGGGTGGAGAACCCGGAAGCTATGGGATCGATTTTTGGCATCATAATACGTAACTGTCTGGCTCGGAGGAAATCTAATTACTGGCGATTACACTCTTTATCTAGTACGTCCAAGAATACAAAAAATACTTAACATGCATGGCAAGTCGTCTTGATTTTTTTCGTACGCATTTTGCCACAGTCGAATTACCCCAACTTTTGATAAATAGGGAATAGGCTGTTTTAACAAAGCAAAAGTCATAAATGTAATAAAAATTCATGAAGTAAAGAAAGCAATTCAAATTGCATTGCTCATGAAATATTTTGTTTACGCTTTTTACACCCGCTTTGCTAAAGGCAGCTCATGCCCCAGTTGAGGTGATTCGACTGGGGCGAAATGTGTCAGAAAAAATAAAGACGATTAGCCCTGTTAAGGTTCAATAAACCAACCAAAATACTGAGCACTTACTGGTACCAAACACTTTTTTTGTAAAATATTTCTTTGTATCTTTTACAGCGCTAATTGAATGTTCGGATTAAGTTTTTAGGATTAACATTACTGTTTTTAAACATGTCAATTAAGTGGACAGACTATCCGTCTGGGTCGATTAGTACCGGAGTAATAATATTCTTAGTAAACTATATTAATTTGTAGACGGAGATTCACTGTTGTTGTATACATTTACAAACAATTCGTAGCAATGTAGAGAAGAAGTTCAACCCGGAATCAACCTGCGATTGGGTATGCAGTTATTTACAACAAAGCACCAGTGGTCCCCATCTTTCAGTGTTCCCATGGACCTTATCTAGGTGCTTCATAAGAGTGTCGTTTGCTATGGAAGTTTTATGGCGCAAGGTACTTTGGGTTGCATTATTAGCTCATTTTCTCGTGCATACATTAATACATTACTCTGTTTTCCTGTCATTCTAATCATGTGCCTGTTGGAAGCATAAATAGGAAATGATGAGCATGGTTTTGCAAATTAACGGCAATTCGGCATTGCAACACTGTAAGCCATAGAAATTCTGCAAAAGTTGGCACCATGAGATCTTTTACCTGTTAAGGATATTGTACTGGCGTAGGCAACAATATGGTTGTCAGCGACGAGCCATTGCAATTATATTATTATTTATAGCTTAGTTATAGGGATAATTCGTAATTAGGATTTTAGGTTATAATCAGGACCCAGAGCCATCAGCAATAGGAAGTAGCAGCAAGGGGAAGCATCAGAAAGTAGAATCAGGAGCAGTATAATATATTTGATAGAATCAGTAGGTCCTGCATGGACATAAGTTGTTAATAGCTTTAAAGCTAGGAATAGTATGTGTAAACCCGTGGGTTTATATTATTAAATAAAGTTAATATTAAATTGAGCTATCGATTGAATATCGTTTCTTGTCATAATATTGCGCACGGGTTGGATTATTCAATAAGATCAGATGATTTGATGCTGAAAATTGGATCTGGAAATTGAAATGGATTGGATAGGAACATGAAAAAGTGGACCAGATCAGACAATGGTTCTAACCAAGACCATCCCATTTTACGGCAACAAGGAATAGATTTGTCTGTAGCTGCTTAATGAGTCATTAATATTGGCGCATTGAGGCATGTGCGCCGTCAGTTCAACCCAAAAAAATATCAGGACTACGACTTTACCGCCATTTAACTACACGTAAAAAGTTTCGAAATGGGACTGTGTCAAAAACCCTCAAAATAAAAGTCATAAGCGGATTTAGTATCTA
The DNA here is from genome assembly GCA_027743895.1 of Seira musarum. NCBI lineage: Eukaryota > Metazoa > Arthropoda > Collembola > Entomobryomorpha > Entomobryidae > Seira > Seira musarum. Next base: position 15,110 of record JAHZMX010004997.1, read on the forward strand.
AGCTTGATTTAGCGAAATACGTATAAATCATGTGATTGCAGTCAATTGAAAATGAAATTTAGATAAAGAATTTATCTATAACCTAAGACAGTCAATCTCACATTTGTTATATAAAATGTCCTAAAACTAATTCTTATCCCTTTATGCGCCCAAGAAGTCAAGATCAATCCACCCGTAATGACTTGAGTAATGGCTAAAAAAGTTTTGGTATGGACGACGGCTTGTGATAGATTATTCCTAAGCTCTTTACAAGGTAAGGCTGTTAATTTATATATGTATTGAAAATATTTAACCGCCAGCGGCTGGGGGCAGTCGGAAAAGTTTTCAATGTACCCAGTACGCTGGGGTTGCCTGCTTGAAAGCCGTTGCGAAACTAGGAATATCTGTTAAAATAATGTCTGAAATTTGTTAAGCGTCAATACCACCCGGCGGTGAAAACTCTTTTCATGAAACATAACTTGCGATAGCTCCTTTGAAATGTCTATTCAAATTCATTTCGATCATTCATTCTGTTATTATTCTCATACGCAGCAATGGGAACGTGAGAGGGTGTGGAAGAGTACCATCTTTGCTCACTTCGATTTTCTCATATAAAATCGTTTTTTAAAAAGTCAAACAGCCATTTTTTTACTTCTAGGAATTGCTTTGGCCTTGCGTCCATCCGCTTTGAGTGAAGTAAGCATTGCTACGTCGACAATTGTATGGAATAGTTCAAGCGGGAACGTCGATTTGCACCTGGGCAGTCTCTATCGTAAATGTAAATGAGTAAAATCGTAGTATTATATTCTACGAATAGATAGGGGTATTACTAAACCCTTTAACATTTTATTTGTACACTTTTGTTTCGCTCAGAAAATAAAAATGATAAAGATAATATTACTTTTATTGAACGTATCTTGTTCTCCGTCCGATTTTGAACAAAATGATTGTTAACACTATTTTTTCTACTAAAATTGCTGGTTCTAACCACGGTCAACTTTTTGTGTGTCAAAAAAATCGTTTCCAAACGACCCCTTTCTCGGGACCTTATTATTTACAGTCGAAGCTTGATATAACGGAAGCGCTAGGGCGACATAATTTTGTCCGGTACAGCTATAATTCGTAATAGGCTAAAACGGATTTCTTCGGTATAACGAGCGTCATCAAAAAACTTATGTTGACGTGAACAAATCATGCTACGTTCCTCTCTGGTTCCTCCCCTTGCCCAAGAAAGCTTGACGCTCAGCTGACGCGAGTTTAAATAACAAAGAACGGATACACCGGTTTTTATACGCGCGTGAATGGCAAAATCGTTCTTTTATATAGCACAAGCTTTTCTCTTCGGTATAGCGAGCTTTCCGTAGTAACGAGCTTCCGCAATAAGACTTGGCGTGCTCATTTAAAATACATTACGACCGCGCAGCAGGGGAAAGAGAATCCGTTTTATAGCAGACGAGTTGGACCAAAAATCCTGCCGCTATACTTACATATTCGCTACAACGATTTACGCTATATCAAAGGGCTTGCTCATTTAAAATGTATTAGGCCATTTTTGGAGACGCAACTTGCTCCGTAATAATGATATTTCCGTAATATCCATTTCCATAATATCAAGCTTCGACTGTAATTATTTAAATTTTTACAAGATTTGAGAAAAATTCCTTTTGTGCATCAGAAACTACACATTTTTCAGAATATTACTGGGTGTCATTTTGGGAAATACAAAATCTAACATTTACAGTCATTTGTCCACATTTATAAAAAATGAATATACAATATAACCTCCATATAAAATCACCCTGTTTAAGATCAACCTCCTCATAAGATCACCCCTGTGAATTCCCCTTCGTTTTTCCATTGAAAATTACTTCTATACAAGATCTTTCTATATAAGATCACCGCCGTATTAGAT
>JAHZMX010004998.1:0-10765 GCA_027743895.1 Seira musarum
ACACACACACACTTACAGAGAATCACGACTTAATATAGTAAAATACTATAAGATGCAGTGTGGTTTCTGTCTTCTGTTTGCTTTGCTTTAATTTTCTAACACAAACAAACTAAAAGAGCTGACGGTAAAAAAGTGGCCGTTTAGTAAAAATCTGTTACCGTTTCGGGTAGAACGAATTAAGTAGTTCCATTCAATTGTTTACTTTAGTGGAGTGGAGTTGTGGAGTTCCTGAAATAGCATTTTTTGCCTTATTTGTTGCGTCTTATCGAAACACCAACGCACCGCTAAAATGAACAGTGAGAGTGACAACGAAAACAGCAGTACCAGTTCAGGTGACACTTCTTCGATGACTGGAGCTGAGGATGAGGCGAGTAACTACTTAAAAACTAATGAAATATATTTTGAGCTTTTGTTGTGATTTTTATAATGACGGTATGTATTGCCCAGGAAATAGTAGCGAAAATGAAAAACTTCATTGGAATTTTACTGATTTCAGAACCGTCTTGTTTTGGCGTCAACGAAAGTCTTCCGTTGGAAGATTTGCTGCACTGCAGAACACGGTGAAGAAACTAGCGTTGAATTCCCTGTAGATGCTACTCTCGGTGTTCCTTCGACAAAGTTCAAGCTCTCCTTCAAATGTTTGTCTATGTCGATGGATGAAGATGAGGACGAGGAGGGGCAGTTCAAGCTAACTTATTCCTGTGATGCAAGCGAGGAAGGTCAAGTAACTCCCATGTACAAAGTATACGTTTCTTATGGATATTTAATTGGCTGGGACCAGTGTCTCCATACATCGGGTAAAAACTTACTTATTTTCCTGTGCCGTTTATCTAGCATTAGTCGTTACTTCCACCATGTCATTCAAATTCCGAATTTTGTGTTGAATTTTTTTGTTTGATTTTGAAGACTTGCAAAATACCGAAGGTTCGTGTACTATTGGGTGTTATATTGGGCCAGGACGTACGAGCGGGTGTGAATTTTTAAAAATCAGGCTCGACTTATACTCGAATCGTTACACGGGAGAAAGTAACTTCCGTGATGACTTCTGGAACGAACGACATCAGCCCACCATGGCCATGCACAACCTTGACTTGCTGGAGAGTGGAAACAACTCGGATGTGAGGATTATTTCGAGCGATGGGAAAGAATTCAACGCCCACAAGTTTATCCTTACAAGTATGTACAAGCTCCAAACTCTTTCCATGTACAATTTTTTTTTTGTTTTAGTTTTAGTATAAAATGCCCTGAGTTGAGTTTTGAACTTTCATTTTTCAGCGAGAAGTGAAGTCTTCGACGCGATGTTCCGCCACGACATGGAGGAATCCACAACCGGGGTCGTCAAACTGGAGGATATGTCTGGGAAAGCGGTGAAATTCCTTCTTCATTTCATCTATTCCTCCCAAATCCTAAAAATCTCGCCGAACGAAGATGAGGAAAGTGCAACATTCGAAGAGGTCCTTTATCTCGCCGACAAATTTGGATTGACTGAATTGAAAAGTTACTTGGACAAGAATATTGATAAATTTTGTAATGACGAAAATGCCTTGCACTTCTTCAAATTATGCAAGTTGCACTCGCTCGAATACGGAAGAGCGAAGGTTTTTGATTGCATCCGTGATTATCAACCAGAATTACTTAATGATTTTTTGTGGTCTCACGTTTAAGTAGGATCAGGACTAGATGAATTGAAATGTCGTTTTAAGTTGGAATATTTTCTGTTGATTTTATTTAAGAACTTTAAAGCTTTTGGAAATAGGTTAGGACAAAATTAAATGCAGTTTTGATAGACACTAATGAATGCAGGTGAAAGTAATGTATTGTATGACTCATTCATTGGTTTGACTAATTGTAACAGGATTGAAACGCAGGGTAACGGTGAGTTGGTACTGTTCATAATTAATTGTTAAATTCCACTATTAAGTTCTATCTTATCTATCAGATATAAATACATTTTGAGGAATACGATATTATGTCATGTCATGTCACCACTGTCACCAGTGCCGACATCCGTATGTTAAAATATGATTCTCTAATTATCTGCGTCGATTGATATTATGTTTAAACTTGTTGTTGGATTTGGATGTGCTACCATTCATGAACCGGATTATGTTTCCATGGTGACTATAATCGTTTTAATGTTTGAATTCTGTTGGTAATAAATAGTAGTACGCCAAGAATTCTAAATCGAAAATTATTTTATTTTATTATTACTTGTACAGTATTTATAAGTATGATTCAAATATTTCACTATAACCACAAGTTCATGTGAATGACTGTGAATTGGGACTTAAAAATGGTTTCAACATGTATGTGTTTTCATGAAGCTGAGATTCTAAATACTATGCACTCCTCGTTTAAGATGAATACTTGCCATGGAATAATTAATTGGCAACTGAAAACGAATGAAAAAAGACTATTTATGATTATATACATATGAACTTTTAATTTCACAGCAATCACTCATGCATCAGAAAGGAATAAAAATATTAACACCGTCGAGAAGAAGACAATCCTAAAGTTGGGACACCACAAACTCTTTGATAACATTCCAGTGATTTTTCTGCGCCAGATCAAAGATCACTTCCATACCTTTCTCAAGAGAATATAATTTGCACAATCTCAACAAATAGACTACATTCCCCCCAAAACAAAACTTTTCAATATTATTTTCCACGTGAGAGACCAACTCCTTCAGTCCATATTTTGAAGCAAGGTAAAGTACTTCCCCAACGGTTACGACTTCCCCATCCCCTTCGTCTTCATTTGGTGAAATGGGCAGAAGCTCGGAAGAGTACAGGAAATGAAGCAGGAACTTCACCGCTGTCGTGGACATGTCGTCAAGGGTGATCACTCCAGTCGTGGATTCAGTCATATTGTGACGGAACATCGCTTCAAAGACGTCGCTTCCAGCTGAAATGTTAGGGTAAACTAAGATATTACTTAAAACTACTTAACTTGAGGAATTAAGAGGAGTGAAGTTGAGGAGGAAAAAGAGTTGATGCACTAGTTACCATTAAGAACAAGCTTGTGGGCTTTGAATTCTTGACCATCGTTCGTCACAATTTTAATATCCGAAAGGCGCCCTTGACTTGAGCATTTCGAGGAAATATGCCTTCATGGTATGGTTATTATGGAGTTTGTTCCAGGAATCAACCACGAATTTCATGCCACTTTCACCAAGATGAGCGCGATCGCGGTAGAATTCCACTGTAAATTCAAGAACAAAGGCTTCACGAAAAATATTCCATTCCCAACTCGTTGGCAATGGTGGCACTATCCTCAATTCCCAACTTCCAGAAGCACTACATCCCAAACCTAATAGAAAAGAATCATTTATGAAAATGTTGAAAAACTTCATCAACATTTGGTAGATATTGACATATATTTCAAAGTCTGACGCACATTTACGAGTTTACTTACTTGAACTTTTACACTTGCCGTAATTGTACGACACGGTCGCCATGTACATTGGGATCGGGGTTTGGGTTTCAGTTTCGACGCGGCACAAATAATCCAGATCCACAGAATCCCATCTGCCCCATTTGTGAGACAGTGAGAGCGTCCAAGTCATTGCAGGTAACTCCGAACTAGCCCCCACAACAAACTCCGTTTTTTGATTGTTAATATTGTTAGGATTTCCACAGATTTGGCCAAAGTTCTCTATCCTCCACTGGAACGTCTTCTTCGAAACCAATTCCATCTGGAATAATATACGGTGATCAGGGTGAAATAATGGGCCAATTGAACTATTGCCAAATAATATGGTGTACTCAAGTTAATTTTGAACCGTTCCGTGCTTACCCCTTCCGGTCGTCCTGCTGAGGTCGCATCACAGTTATCCTTACCGCTCATGATGAATTTTGTTCTGTGGAACTTGAACTACAGGCCCTGTATCAAATCAAAATGTCAACGGTTTTTAAGTGTTCGCGACTCTACTAGGAGAATATTTATTAACGATGCTATGTTTTCGAATGAAGACGTTAAAATTATTCATCTGAGATTAAATCAATTATGGAATTCAATCTAAGCCCCTAGCCTCCATGAACAAACCCAGCTTCCTTCTTCTGCAACGCAATCTGGACTGGAACTGGAATGAGCAAACTCTCTTCGTAAAAATTCTGATTCGATCCCTTCGCTAACATTACATAAATGAAGCATTCATTTTGAAGTTTATATTGAAGTCCATCCGTTCTTATATCTTGTCGTATATCTCACGCCACTCGGCGTCGGCATTCATTCCGGACTTTGCAGATGCAGCATGAAATGGAACGAATGATACAAAAACATTTGCATTTGTTGACTTGCGTGTACTAACGAACACGAATGACTTCTTGTAAATAAGGACTCGATTGTCGTTGTTGTGTTCCCTAGTTTCCCTATTCTCATTCCCAACCTGCACATCCGACCAAATTCATCGTTCAATTCAACGGTCTTTTTTTTTGTTTACTCAGCTGCATTAGAGTACGGAAGGCCCTCGAACTAGAAGTCGATCGGTTCATGGAATTAGGACTTGGAGAAACTTACTGTTTTAAAGTAGCTCATTTATCTATTTTAAACTATCTTTTTTTCCGTTGACGAACTCTGACAGAGAAGCTAAAATGGACGACGCTCAGGTAAAGACAAGGAAGAAGCATTTTTTAAATGTCTTTTTGAACTAATATTTTACGGATTTGAGTCGAGAACCGACCAAGACAAGACATATGAATTATTTTCAGTTTGAGTGTAAGTATGGATATTAATTTTGATATTGTTTTTAAAACAAAAAAAAAATTGTATTTTGCAGGATAAGAAGCCCAAGCGTTCTGGTGACAAGTACATCAAACTGAAGGTCATTGGACCGGACTCCAACGAAATTGTATTTCGTGTCAAGACGAACACTAAGTTTGGGAAGCTGAAGACAACTTTCGAGCAGAAGACGGTAAGACTTTTTAGTCCCAATTTTTAAATAATTTATTTTACTTCCCTGTCTATCCACTATTCTTGGCGAACATTTATCGTTCCGGTAATTGACGTTGGATGATTTGATTTTGTTTTTTCATTTACAGGGGAGTACGGACACCGTTTTCAGATACCTATACGACGGTAAACGAGTGCAGGACGATGACACGCCTGAAAAGGTAACAAAGCAACGAGGACAGAATTTTATTCCGTCAATTAAATTCTTCCTGGCCAAATTATTCATTTGAATGTCATTATTTTCTTTTTAGTTGAATATGGAGAAGGAGAAAGAAGAAAACCTCGTTATTGAGGTCCATCTACAAAAATTTGGCGGCAGCAGTTCTACTATGAAGAAATAATTTTTGAATATGTGATAAGATTAAACCAATTATAAAAAAATGTATGGAGTGAATATTGTTCTATAATTGTCGTATGAAAGTAGTTAGCAGTTAAGTTGGAATTTCAACATTTTTAATGTAAAACTAGAGCTTCTCCCCAATTTTTAAAATTAATTTGGCTTTGTCCTTAATCAGATTATTGTTTGCTTCAATGTATCATGGTAAAAAAAATGGTGTAATCTTCTCAATCTCAATTGATATGTTGAAAGTATTTTGTTTTCGCCGCTACCATTGTTGAAAAAAGAGGAGGATGGCGTTTTTGTTTTGTTGATTTATGATTTATGAATAAAGTTAAACGGTCGTAATTAAACTACCTAAATTTTATGTAACATTTGATTTACCTTCTGCATCTGAAGTTCTTTAAGTCACGGATATGATTGTGAATGCTGAATTAATCCCATCGATATTTTTGTCATTTATCAAGTCTTGTTGGTGGAGAATGTTGCTTTGTTTTACTCAATTCATTTTATGTCTTCATGTTTATAATTGTTCCGTTTAATTCGTAACCTGAACATCGGCAATTTCATCGTTACACATATTTTAATTCATGACATGTCTCAATCCGATCCCGAAAACATAAAAGATTGATAAAAATTAGAAAATCATATTTATCATAAATACTTTATTACTCAGAGGATTTGTAAGTTTGATTCACACATTTCATTTACACAACTGATTCTGCATTTAATTCATTGTGAATTGTGACGTGAGAAAAAACATGGTTCAAACGATGATACATAATAATTGTAAGCGAGGACTAGTATTTAGAATCTTTCCATGTATTCAGTAGTTTGAAAACACTCACGACTGAAAAAGACTACTTACACGACAGTCTTCAACATCAATCATTCATCAAAAGCTAATAAAAAAAAGGCACTCAACTCTGCCTAGAAAACAATCTTATTGTTGGGAGACCATAAACTCGTCGAGAGCATTCCACTGATTTTTCTTAGCCAGATCAAAAATCTTTTTCACACCATTATTAAGAGAATACAATTTGCACATTCTCAACAAATAGACGACATTTCCATTTTGAATATTATTTTCCAAATGCTTAACCAGCCCATTAAATCCATACTTAGAAGCAAGGTAAAACACTTCCGCAAGGGTCATCACCACTTCATCAATTGGATCATCTTCATTTGCTGAAATCGGCAAAACCTCGAAAGAGTAGAGGAAATGTAGCAGGAACTTCACCGCTGTCGCAGACATGTCACCAAGGGTAATCACAGTCACTCCAGTGGTGGATTCAGTCATTTCATGACGGAACATGGCTTCAAAGACCTCACTTCCAGCTGAAGTGTAGAGGCAAACAAAGATATATTACTTGAGGCGTTATGGATCAAAATGTGCAAATATTTGTGAAGGAGCTGATTGGCTAGTTGCTAGTTACCATTAATGATAAGTTTATGTGCTTTGAATGCTTGTCCATCCTTCCCGACAATCGTAATATCTGAAAGGTGTCCGGATTTGAGCATTTCGAGAAAATGGGCCTTGCTCGAATGTTCATTAAGTTTGTTCCAGGATTCAACCGCGGATCTCATGCCAATCGTGTCACGATCGATGTAGAATTCTAAAGTGAATTCAAAAGCTAATAACACTCCTCGGACCAGAGCACCAGTCCAATCATAAGCCTTAACTCCTCCCTTCCTCGTCCATGCTTTCGCCTTCATTAATTCCAAATATCCAGAAGCAGTACGACCCAGATCTAAAGAAAATCATAAATTATAAAAATGGTTCCTCAAACACTTGATGACCGTTAATTAAAAGCCACTCAATACGAATAGTGGATTTACGTACTTGAGCTTAGTGACTCCCCAAAAAGACTCACTGTCGCTACATACATCGGGATTTGTCTTAGTCCTCCTTTGGTAATCGCACAAATAATTGAGGTCCACATGTACACGACCGTCGGGGCTTGAAAATCTGTGAGACAGCGAAAGCGTCCAAGTCATTGCAGGCAACTCCGAACAAGAGTCCACGTCAAACTTGATTGTTTGGGCGTTAATATCACTCGGATTTTTACTGATTCGGTTAAATTCATCTATCCTCCACTCGAACGTCTTCTTTGAAACTAATTGCATCTGGAAAGAAGGCGGTCAAGATGAAATAATAGATCTCGCCCAACCATTAGCAAATAATAAGGTATTAAGGTTTTTGAATTTTAAGAGCTTACCCCTGATAAGGTTGCATCACAGTTATCCTTGCCGCTCATGATGATTTTCATGATAATGAGGAACGACAGGTCCCGTACTAAAATGTCATACGTCCTGCAATATTAAAATCCAAATCGTTTTGAACTGATTGTTCCTGGCAAGTGCGCAAACGAAATAATATAATTAGAATAGCCAGATTTCCTCAGTTTCTATAAAAACTTGAATTTGAAGGATAAAGGGATGAAAGATTAAAGAGGATTTCTGAATGCAGGTGCTGTTGACGATTTCCGGCCTGCGAAACTGTTTTTCTGCTCTTGAAGTTCCCGCTTGGTATAAGGAAACAAAGACCATCATTACTTTATGCAAATTATGAAGGTGTATTTGTCTGTGGAATATGGACGATGGACCACACTCAATCGAATCTAGTAAAGCCTGACTTGCATTTGCATTATTGACTTACTTTCCGTGTATGAACACTAGAGGTGATCAGCGTGACTCGTACTTTTCGAGTCACCCATACCCGCTCGCTACCCGCTCGAGTAGTGAGCGAGTTTTAGATAGTGTTCAAAGGTTTGGGCGGGTACGAGCCGAGTTCCAGCCTAGGTTTTATTTTGCAAGCGTGATTTTACTGAGCTAGCCTTGATATACGAGTCACGGTATTGTGAGATTTTTTAAGAATTCCTATTTTGTTGGCGGGAACAAAAACTTTCTGCACAAATGCACAGCGTACATATATTCCTTTTTATTTACCTTACTTTCTAGTGTATATTCGTTTGTTTACTTTACATTGGAAGGATAAGATGCAACTGGCACGACTGACAGGCTAGTCAGCATTAATTTTATCTGAGAATAAAGCTATCGTTCTCCAGTGTAGTCATCTCAATTTTTGTATATTTTTGGGTCCAGTGATATTTAAAATACATTTGGTAGAGCCACCGCCCGAAATAGATAAAGAAGAAATTATTTGCAAGAAATAGTCCTAAAGTTACTTTAATTGAGAAAGAGAATTACTAAAGATGCAGTTTCCAGTGCTTGATCTAGGTTTAAAAACGTTCAACTAGAGGGTAAACTAACCAATTTTGTAAGGTGCGTTGTTCCGAATTTTGGGGATGTGTTATCGTGGAAGTTAACTATATAATGCATATTACTGTTTTATTGAGTTAATAAAAGAAAATGTTGGTACCGAGCCGAGCCGAGTTTTTGCAAGTCACGTCAGAAAATTGAACCGAGCTACGAGCGAGTCACGCACTTAGTTTTTGTTGTGTGGCGGGTAGCGAGCGAGCAAGCCTTGACTTTTTAAATGTTTCTGAGCGAGCGAGTACTGAGTTCCGTCAAGTTTCTAATTTTGATCACCTCTAAATGAACACGACAGACTTGGAAATAAGGACTCGATTGTCGTTCTCGATCGTTCTCTGGTTTCCCTTGTAAGCCTCACTGCCAGAGAACAGTTCATGCGACCAACTTCATCGTTCAACTGGCATTGTTTGCACAGCCGCGGAAGAGTACGGAAGGCGCTTAAACTCGGACTCAATTGATTTTTGGTTTTATAACTTGAGAAACTTGGTGACACTGTTTAAACAACCTAGTTTTCTACTTTTAAGTTATCCTTTAAGTTTCCGTTGACGAACGCTGACAGAGAAGCTAAAATGGGTGACGCTCAGGTAACAGGAAGGAATATTTTAAAATGTCTTGAATTCCTAACGGATTGGAGTCGAGTACCGAAAAGACAATTGAATTTTCAGTTTGAGTGGTCAGAATTGACTCTGCAAAGCCGGGATGACATTGATTTTTATAGTGAAGAAATTGTATTGTGCAGGATAAGAAGCCCAAGGTTTCTGGCGATGGTGGTGAGAAGTACATCAATATGAAGGTCATTGCACTGGACTCCAGCGAAATTCAATTTCGTGTCAAGATGAACACTAAGTTGGGGAAGATGAAGACAATTTTCCAGCAGAAGACGGTAAGACTAGTTTTAATTGTAAAATAATTTCTTCGCGTCTGCTAGACGAACCCTTCAATTGTCGTATCAAGCAAAAGATAAGCCGCTGTGTCAGTATTAATTGACGTTGGATGTTTTTTAATTCCCTTTGCAGGGGACCACAGACGCCGATCTCAGATTCCTTTATGACGGTAACCGAGTTAATGATCATGACACGCCTAAAACGGTAAGCACTGTCAGCCAGTTCAAATAATTTTATTGTGTTCGAAAATGATTTTTTAAAAAACCCTCTGGACCAAATTATTTATTTGAATGTCCTCATTTATTTTGTTTAGATGAAGATGGATGAGGAAAAGGACGAATACGTCACAATTGAGGTCAATGTTAAACAGGATGGTGGCAGCAGTTCTAAGAAATAATTTTTAATATGTCATACAATTTCCAAGTGTTAGTGTAAGAAAATGTGTGAAGTTCAGTTGACCTATAATTTTTATTGAAACAGTTAGGAAATTCTAAATTTTGTTTGTAAAAGTAGAGCTTCTTCCCAACTTTTAAAATTAATTTGACATTGTCCTTAAACTTCGTATTATTGTTTGTTTCATTCAATGTATCATGCCGGAAAAATGGTGTAATCTTCTCCATCTCTGTTATTATTTTAAAGGTATTTTGCTTTCGCTGTTAGGTTTTTGACAAGAGAGGATCGAAGTGGGCGTTTTATTTTGATGATTCATGAATAAAGTTAGACGGTAGTAAACTACTTCAATTGTGCGACACTTAATGTGCCTCTGCATCTCATTATATGATCTTTTGCGCTTGATTGTGAATGTTGAACTAATCCAATCGATTCTATTTCTCATCATCCATAATTTGATTCCATCATCGATTTTATATATTTTCAGTTTTTATTATTAGTCCATTTCAAGTCATGACATGTCTCAAGCCAGAATGCAAAAAATTAATTCGATAAAAAATCATTATTTTATTTCACCTCTAAAGATGGTGTAAGAGAACGGAGACAGAAGATGAAATCTGAAATGAGATAAGCATTTTAGAATTTAGGGCTTGCAAATGTATGCGATGAAATTCATTAACATACAGCACACAGCGAAGTTTTCATAAAATAACTAACCAAAGTTGGTTATGACTATGACATTGACGCATGTGCCTTGCAAGGCACTCTTTTAACGGAGATGAGTAGTCACAGAGCAAACAAAACGAAGGTCTTTCCTCAATGTGGAGCAGGAGGTGAGCATGGAGTCCGACTTCGGAAGGGTACTGCTTGTCACAGAATACGCAGAAGACTGGGCTACCGGTGTCCTTTCCTTTATCCTTGG
>JAHZMX010004999.1:4163-20603 GCA_027743895.1 Seira musarum
GGTAGTAACTGTTTAGTACTAAGGAATGGGAACCTACAGATTACCTAATAGTTTGACACATCTATTTTAATGTATATGTACGTGTTAATGTACATTGCTTTCTTGTTCGATTTTGTATACATGTAATGCTTCCTAAAGTATGTTCTGTGGCAACCGCGCAAAAACACAGATGTTTTATTCAAACTCAATTGCTGCATTTTGTAATTGATTCTGTCTCTAAATAATAATTTAGCACATTGACTTGCAATTAATAACAATTCAAAGTCTTTCATGAGAATTTCCAGTTTAAAAAAATATTTCGTTGCTTGAAATACAAATAATGGCCTTTCAACAATTTTCACAACGAATACTTAAACCAAAAATAACACGACTTAATTTGTAAGACGTTCAACATTTTTCCCAATATTTTGCTTTGGTACTTTTTTTGCAGCTGTAATAAACACGAAGTGTATTTCAAGTTTGAAACCGTATCAGACTGAACTTGCTTTAAACTCTTGTCAAGTCAGGGTTAACTCTGGTCAATTCCATTTGCTAACTCGATTTCAGGCCTTACATAATCAGAGAGTGTTGTTCCGTAAATAAGGATAAAGTTTATTTTATTGTGATTATCTAGAGTCCTGGCCCTGGTCAAATTATTTATTATGGTTATTCATTTAATGGGAAAATAGTTTTTATTCGATCCAAAACGCCAAAAAAATGGCCGAGGTTATCCCGAAAATACTCTCTTCCGTCTGGATAATTTCCAGAGATTAGGAGAAGTGATATGTTGTGTACATCAGCCATGTACATTACTGACACGAGGTAATTGTCGCAGAGATGCATGAACTTGCTTTGTAGAAGATGGTGTGTGCAACCAAGCCCGATGTTCATGAGATCAGAGCTTGAATAAAACAATTGTCTTTTTCCGTAATGCAACACTGAAACCTGTGCCTGATTCCCTAACCGGAAGTATTTTTTGTGCACCAAACCTGGACTACTGAACAGAGTTTTAAATTCCTCGTTCAGCAATGGTTCGTTCGCATATTCACAAAAATGACCGCAAACTAAGTCAAACGAAATATTTGTTTGTACGCACCGCACCAAAATTTTTATTGATGGATAGTTTACCTCTGATAAGCGTTGTAGCGTAAAATTTGCAAGAAAATTGTTCTCGGAGTAACCTAGTACAAGAAGAACTGTCGAGGGGTGTATGAGGAGATTATTTGTGTTTGCAAAAACGGCATTCACTTCTCTAACGTGATATGTGGCAAAAATAACTTGAAGGGTTTCCAAAAACCTGAAGTGAACATCACTTTTAAGTTCTGCTGTATTATTGAACGAAAAGAGAACCAATATTTGAATGTCTCTTAAATCCACATTTTCCCAATTTATGTGCTGTTTCAGAATCAAATTTTGTGAATGCAACCATAAAACATGACTAACTGGACCTGGAGTTGTTCTGAAATAAGGTACTATTGTGTTCAGAGCTAAACTAGCCGGACTGAATTCATTATCACGTATCGCCGTCATTATCGTAACAAAAGCGAGAACAAAATATAAATTATTCGTCATATTTGATTGTCAGTAAATAAGTAGTAGCCAAAATATACCTTTAAATATGGGGTTTATTTTTTTGTTCTAATAACAAATGGGCTAGATGCATTTACTTTTGTTAACAGCTAGGGTCTTTCCTGCAATTGGGAGCATTTAAAAATTAAAACACGTAACCGAATCCAGTTGTACCAAATGAAATTTATTTCACGACTGAGAAGGTTTCAACTGATTAAGGTCACTTGAGTAGAAACGAGAACAGATTCTCAAGTTTTCAATTTACATGTTTGTGAAGTACTTACTCGGCGTAAGTTGTATTTTCTGCAAATAAAAATTTTGCAAACTATGGTGTTTTCTTCTACAAATGTTACGTGCGTATTTGTTGCTTAATCTATTTCAAATACACATCAATTGAATTTTAGTCAGATTAATGTACTGTGTGGTGGTATGTAGTTTTGAGTAGGAATATAAAAGTATGTGGGAGTCATTCTTCCATGAACTCGAAACTGGATGCAAAAATGCCTATTCTAGGGGGTACATGTAACACTTGGGCAATTTTAATTGACATATTCATAGCTGAATGTAACTTTTCAAAAACTCCAAACGATTTTAAAGGAAAACACCACTTGGAACAGTGATGGAGTACGTTATTATGAAAAATATTTTACTCTTATAACACAATAACTTCAGTCCAATGTAAAAATAAAGTTTTAGTGTAATAGCAACTTCAGTTACAACTCTTCTTGAACCTCCGCTGGACATGACATGTCAATGTTGTGGAACTGTTGAAAAAGCTGAACTTTAATCGACGAAACATTAATAAGAAAAGAAGAAGAGAAAAACACTTGAGACTTCTGCCTCATATCCTTAGGTTGACGGTCATCATTTAAGAATTGACGCGATATAAGATAGTATTGACATATTGACCTATCTTGCCAGTTCATCAAAATAAACTCTAAAACTATGCGAGCACTGTGAACAGAATTATACAATTGTGCCTGGTTTTGGTTTGGTAAACAATGAATTACCCCATATTAGAAGCCAACGCAAAACTACGAAAATCTCGGTCTAGCACTTGAGTTCTTCATATTAAAACGTGTGTAAGTATTTACAACGTTGACGATTGAGATAATTATACCATTTAGTGACACTTTGTTTGCCGAGAACGATAATAGCAAACAATGAAGTCCCATTTGGATGAATTGTGGTAGGAAATTTTAAAAAAAGTATCACGTTTTAATCGTACACAATCGATGTTAATGCACATAGTGCATCCTTAAACGAGGTGGTTTGATGCTGACACCACAAAACAAAAATAAAATTTAAACAGTGATATGAATTAATGCAACGATAATCACTTTATTCTGGATTTAAAAATTTTGGTGTAGACGGTGACATTTTGAGACCAATAATGGCAATGTTTCAATTTATAATCAGTTTAGATCTTTCAATTATTTTAGCGTAGAAGTAAATTGTACGCTGTTGTAAATCTAGAAAATTTTCTGGGTCATTACTTGTCGCTATCTTCAACCTATGAAACATTTTCTGCAGTATTATTTATTAAATTGCTACTTTTGATTTTGTATCAAACAAACACCACCATTTATGATTTTGGTTCAATTGATTGATTGGTAATTTGCTTACAAAAAGGTTATGCTAGTAAGATACACACGAAACTTAAAAAGCTGTTATTTAATAATGGAAAAATCATTGAACATGATTTTCTTATACATGAAGAAAAATGTTTTACCGTCAGTACATGGTTTCCTACTGGTAATATTTTGAGGCAAAAAAGCGTTGGAAGTGAGTGAAATACACCACAATATGTTCCAAGTTAACAAAAACAATTTATGTCATGCTTCAACAGCAATAAATTTTCATCTGAAAATACAAGCAAAATTATAAAACCAACCTTGTGTGGATTGGTGTTTGCTTTTGAGACATTAAGAGAAAAAAACAACTTTCAGAAGAAATCGAAAATTAATTGACAAATTACGGCATTACTGAAAACCAATAGTTCTTATCACAACAATTTATTGCGATTTACATTCTACTTAAACTGAGCTCCACTCTAAGTCTCGCCGGCTTAAAATATTTTAATTCGATTTATTAGAATTTTTATAAAGAGCAGCTAATTTCAATCATCACATGTTTTACGGGTTATCTTGAAAAACTATTTTAAATAACCGTTTCTAACTTTTCCCCATAACAACCAAACCCAAAGTGATATTAGCGGGTCACATGTATTGAATATGTTTATGATCGTCGTACACTGGACATATTCGACTCTACAGAGATATTCATTCCAAAACCGATCTAAGGTTTACAATTTATGTTACAACTAGTGCTAAGTGCTAGGGTTTAATGCTAAGGTATTAATGCTTAAGAAACCCTCATATCATTTTAGTTGCGGTGTTTTGTATTTGATCCTCACAAACCACTTCATTTATTTATTTATTCAGTCGATAATAACCTTTCCCTGACTTCTTACATTGAACCAGAGAACGTGTCCGACAAATTTGAGGGCTTCACATGCACCAGCTCAAACATAGCGGTATCAATTGCGTGGTAAACTTAATTCTAAAAACATTAACTGCACAGTAGGTCCATCATAAGGCCCGCTTTTGAATGTATATAAGACTGTGTAGTAAACAATGTGAACAAAATCAAGTAAAGATCAAACATTATTGCATGGCACATAATGCAGTTGTACGGTATGGACTCAAATAGTCCAGGACACTACCAACCGAAAACATCCAGCTTATGAATACGCATGCAAATCATTAGTGGCAAAGTTTTGCACGACTATATTTTTTTGATTATATATTACCCCCTTTAATTTCATTTGCACCAGAGATTGCAAAAATTGTTTCATGATTTTCTTATCATTTTTTCATACATAGACAACATTTGCAAGGCCAGATAAATTAAGCCTCTAATAAATGCTGCTAAATTAGCAATGTTCCAAATATACTAATACGCAACGATGGACTAAAATCTTTAGTCCTGATGCTAAGGAAAATTTTCCATGACTGACTTGAGTCCCTTTTATCAGCGTTTTTGGGAATATCAAAACAAATATTCTCGTTTGTACCTCCTGTTCCTGCTGAACTAATTCGACATTTTGACAATAAGCGGACTTTTTTGGAACGGGTGATGTAAGAACGCATATACCAAATCCGAAAGAAAGCTTATCCTAACGAAAAATAATTTGTACAGGGCAATTAAAGGGCGAGATATGCACTAGCTTGCAACACTAAACAACCTTTCACGCTGATACCCCCAGATTCCATGAAAAAACAACTGGCTAGGCCCTTGCATAACAATGCCGACAGAAACATTTTTGCGACTTAGTTGGGAACGCGCGTTTCAAATAATCAGATAATTCACACTTTAAATATAGTTATTCTTTGTTTAAGTTTACATTTAAAAAACAAAGCAATTAAATGTAATAATACTACTTATTCCGGCTTATAAAAAAACTCAATCTTGATTTGTGGCAAACAAATGTTTGCTATGTATTTTTTGGTCGAAATGGTGCTGACTAACTTCTTCGCACTCGAACTTTTTCAATAGCACAGGCTACATAAACACCATAAGCTATAAGAAAAAAATGTTAAATGTAGAAATATGTGCATCAGAAATCTCACAACCTTACCATGAACTAGTCAAACGGAATCATGGTGCAGGATGACGTCGTTTCTGGTTTAATACGTAAATCTTAAGTAGGTTTGTAACAGACTAAATGGCATCCTGGAAACACCAATTCCAACTACGTGAGATTGTTCTAATCTCTTCCATTATGTATTACTCTCTTTTTGTTTGCAATTCTGTTGCTATCCGCTTACTCACCATATGAGTGTAAGTGTACTCTAACAACGAGTGCAGATCATTATTCTGGTAACTGACACCGTAAAAATGGGAATCTTGGGCACTCAAAAAATAGAGTAAATTTTTTGCTTAAGTCACATAGAAACCTCCCTGTTTTCCCAAAATCTCCTGCCAATATAGCTCACCTAATTTCCTTTCGCTCATCCAACATCACGTTCCTGATCATCATGATCTTCAAAATTAACCCGCTTATGATTTTTAAAAATTTCCTCAAACATTCATGTCAAATGTCTAATGACTCCACGATTTCAATATGAATACAGTTTCCGTTTTTTGGTGGCTTTGAGAGATATACGGGAGGGTATTTGAGTGTCTTAATGCAAAGGTTACATACACTTTGTTAATATTATTATTATTATACGACGTTACTGCAGACTTTCCATACCATACAGTTTAGTCCATATAAAAAAAAATCGGTAAAATAATACATAGAAAAATGGTCATTTATAATTAACAATGTGAGAAGAGAAGTTTCTGTTGGGCTAGCCGCGTTATCTCGCACATTTACAGGCATTGGAGGATTAGCTCTGCCGTAAAAATTCCGAGGAACGCAGGCAAATCCCATTGTATCTTCTCCGTCAGAACAAGAAATATTTACATATTATTTCTGTTTAAAAATATGAAATTTGTCCTTCCGAATGAGGAACACCATGAAACAAAACTTCTACGTCAGAAATACACTTATTCGTTACAATTCGCACGAAAAAAATGGAAAAATCTAATCCTGACATTTTTGACTTTCCTATTGCTTGTTCGAATGACTAATTTTCTCCTTGCAAACGCGATCCAAGCTCGTTGATGTAAAGAATGGTTTGCTGCGCTGAGTATTTGGCCAGTTTTGTGGCGATATTTATCTGAATTGCACCTGCGGTCGTACTGAGAGTTGAATGTAGAACCAAATGAAATTTGCTGAAATACGAAGTAAAATTTCGTTTATTAAATTTTTGTACGTAATATTTATTATGTCATTATGTCATATTCAATGAGTGGGTATGCAAGCCTTCGAAAGAGTAAGAAAAAAGAGGACGAAATCACTGCTGTATATTACAGTACCACTGAATGAGGAAGGCCTACTCCAAAAGAGACTGGAATTCGAACACGCTTATACAATTACTTATGTGTACAACAACCTTACCTCATCGCATTAGTCGGTTGTGTAGAAAGAACCACCTTTGAGAACTTCCGATTTGAAATACGATTCCCGGGTTATGCAGCTTCGTTTCTGCAAAAGAGAGAACATATAGAGTAAAATACATGACAAACGACGCACGCCAAAATTATTTCTGCTTTCTACAAACGAGAATACTACAACCATATAAGATTTCTGTCAAGAAATATGGGAGGCAAGTAGCGCCAAATTGTAATGATGAATCATTTTTTAAATCTGCTTCTAACCTAATCTATTATTCGAAAACTCAGGAGACCATAACAGACAGACATGGCCCATGGGTAAAAACGGGTTAAAATGGGGGTTTACCCATTTTTGCTCACCCCTTATGAGATGGGTTTCAACGGGTTATAAGTGGCAAAATAATAAATATAACGGTAAATTGGGGCAAATTGAAACGCACGTACATAAAAGTCACTTAAATCCATATGTAAGCCGATTTTTGTGACTGCGTTTTCACGCAGTGCATTCAATTCTCGTAGTTTCTTCAATTTTGAGTGGATAGCCGGCATCAAGCTGAACATTTCTACACAATAAGTTATTCTAAATATTTGCAGTGGACTTTAATTAATCAATTTTACCCGTTTACCCATTAAAACTAATTTATGCCCAATAACCCACACCCATTGGACTTTAATGTAAAAAACCGGGCAAATAGCCATGTCTGATTATAGGTCGAAAGCT
Source organism: Seira musarum (assembly GCA_027743895.1). Taxonomy (NCBI): domain Eukaryota; kingdom Metazoa; phylum Arthropoda; class Collembola; order Entomobryomorpha; family Entomobryidae; genus Seira; species Seira musarum. The sequence goes on from JAHZMX010004999.1 coordinate 11,437, forward strand.
GCGACTGTGATTTCATTTTTAAAATCGGCTTCTATTTATCGTCAGTTCGACATCTGTTTTCCATGAATAGGGTAAGGGACCCGTTTGTACGTATGAATGCAAGCCAATACTTTTTAAAAATTCTTCTTCGAATTTCTCTCCGCTACGGTACCATATTATGAACATTGAGTCGCTAAACTATAGAACATTGAGTAGACAGTAGTAGACTTCCTATACTGAACAATCGCAGTCAAAGTCTGATTTTCTCTTTATGGAATAACACACTATCTCGGAATGATTACACGCACGAATGGGCCATATGGTACAGTTGAACTAAAATGTGTGTACGGATTTGTAGGTTCATGAAATCGCTCCACATTTCACAAAAGAAATTAGAATTAAATAAGTTGCTTACTATGGCAGAATTGGCTGTAGCATGGCACAAGAGCCATTTAGTATTACATTTTTGCAAACTGGACTTGACCGCTTCTGCGTTTTGACTCCTCCGATATTTGTCATAGGCAAAGTTTGTGTGTAGATTCACATGAGCAGTAGTGACTCGGAGATCACATTCACTGGCAAACATGATGCTAAAATTAAAAAAAAAACAAACTCCAATTCAACTTTTACGACGTACAAGTCAAATTAAAATTTACGAAATTCTAGCTTTTCACAGTGACAAAAAAAAATTGGAGGAGGCTAGTTGGCTCTTTCTTCGTTGCGAAGAAAAAAAAGTTTGGAGAATGGCTAGGATCGTTGCTGTTTACTTTTGCCTTTATTTCCCTTCTCCTCCCGATGAAATGTGAACCATCAAAATCACATCGCGGAGTCCAACTTATGTGAAACATCTCCACATATAATTTAATTCACATTTAAACCTGTCACAATTCCGTAATAATTTTTACCTCTTTTAGGCGCTTTAATTGAATCCATGAGGGTAAAACGATTCTGATGTCTGAGTTTTCAGATAGTGTTAAATCAAAATTGAATTAAATGATGTTGGAGCTGGATGTTGCTGCCTCAATCACTTTTGGACTGAAGGTGGTTAGATGTTTTCTAGTACTTTTAGTGCATTAGTAAAACATGCCAGGCTTCTGCGATGAAATGAAAGAAAAAAATCGAAGCAGGTGTATGGATAAGCGCATTAAAAAACTTGTTTTTTTCTTCAGATTTCATAAAAACGAAATATATATAGGAAGGTATGTTCACCATAGGAGCAATCTTACTTTGCTGCCTTTCATGATTCAATTGCGAGGATGATGATGAAACCGTGATGGTGACTGGAAATTGTGGGAGAGAGATGACCTCACATCCGGTCTTATGCGAAGTTTTCCAATCAAACTTGGCCATTTGCATGGGTTTTAACATTAAGACCCACTGGGTGTGGGCTTTAAAGGGCAAAAACGGGTTTCAACGGGTAAAAACGGATTTTAACGGGTAGATGGGTAAAATCAAATAATTTTTTCCAGTGAAAATAATTCGAACAACTCCTTATGTAGAAATGTTAAGCTAGATCTCGGCTATCACCTCAGCATTTAAAATACAAGCAACAATGCACACGCTGCGTGAAAACGCAGTCGTAAAATGGGTTTTTAAATGGTTTCAAATGCCCTATATATCCGCGTGTTTCAACTGGCCCCAATTCAACGTTGTATTTAATTTTCTCCGTTAAAATTCGTTAAAACCCACCTCACACGTAGTGGGTAAAAACCCATTTTAAGCCGTTTTTGTCCATGTCCGTTTTTGCCCTTGTGCCATGTCTGGCGTTTTATGACCCACAAAAACCCATTTAAAGCCGGGTGGGCTTTTCTTATTACCCAACTATCCGTTCTTACCCATTATCAAGCCTGGTTGCATTAATCTAAACCCCAAACTACATTTAAGCGACTTCATTTTCAATTCGAGCATATATTTTGTACCCACTTTCAGTCAGGTCTAGAGTTTAGTCATTTTTTGTCTGTTTGAAATCCAACAACGTGTGTATTTCACAACGCTGAAAACAACTGGGAGTTAAAATACTTTCAGGGTCTTATTGTTTTGTAACCTTCATCAAGAAAGGAAAGAATTATCTGATCCAGTTTATGTTAAGAGTTCTATTTCTCTTCAAAACCCAGTCTCAGTTTTTCCCGACGGCCAACTCTGGCATATTCTGTTTATGTTCTTTTGAATTTCTCGCAATGAGAAAAGGAAAGAAGAAACAAATCAATTAGCACTATCCAGAAGTTTTTTCTCGTCTAATGCTCCCTGATAAATATTTCCGTTCAAAATTCTGGTTTCTGCAGTAATAATAAACGATGATAAGGAGGTACCATAGCCAACCTAGGATTTCTTAGGTGCCCCAAAATTCTAATCATTTCTATTTTTCTCTTCACTGCTGTTCAAAAGCGTGATTGCTGTTGAAATATTTTGTTTTTATACTGATTTTTAATTTTTTTAAATTGTGGATTCAGTTTTTTCAACCCAGTTTTCATACCGGTGGAGGCTACCCCGATAGGCACATCTTCGTAGAATATCAAAATAAAATTTTCGGCATGTTTTACTTGACAAGTGCAAAAATTGTGGTAATTCCTTGAGGGTTCTTACAAAAAGTAATTCTTCTCGCAGGGAGAACTTGACTATGTGGAAAACACTGAATCCACAATGGGAAGCAAAATATAAAATAAAAAACGCGGCCCGAATTGTGCATTCTTACATGGGAACATTTTGAAGTGTCCTCCGCTAATCGCATATACGACTCATACTGTCTTAACCTGCTTTTAATGTTGGTTACGAATCTGTTGTCGAAATACTGGAGATAGTTGAGATAAATTTTTAATTTTGTTTGACGGTGAACAACGAAAATAAATTGGAAAAAAAATTGCAGGACACCAAAGGGTAAATTTAGCACATGACCAGCAGTAAAGCTGTGTGCTTGTTCCACTCTTCATAATCGTTAGACAACATAACAACTACGGTAGAGCATGTTTTAAGAAAGTAGTGAATTCGATTGAGTATGTCCAATTTGTTCTACGTCCTAATTCCTTTTGAATAACTCTCTCTGGACATAAACCACTCATTAGACCCTTTTCTAAAGGGGAGAGGATTTTCTCCAGAGGAGGATGTTTGGAGATTGGGTTTTGCCCTGGTGAGTGGGGTAATTTTAATCGATATCACCTGAAATGTTTAAATGTTAGAGCGACATCCATATCAATTTAGCATGGTAATACTAAAACATCATTTGATAAATTATTCCGCTGCGATGGTATTGTTGCTTTAACATTTTTATTTTAGAATTGTGTTCATTAAGAAATGGTTGAGTACTTATATGGATAAAATGGTAATTTTTGTGGTTTTTTGTTTCCAAATTGGAGGGACACAGTGTTCTATGTTTCCATTTAACTTATGTGCGTCTGAAGAAACGCGAAATGTAAATGCACGTCGTTTGGGGACTGTTTTGCGTTTGTCATTTGCATTTTGACTCTGGGGTAATACCTAAACCAAGGAGAATTCACCACATAATCCTTTCTATTTTTTCTATTACGTAATTCACTTTGTCAACTCAAATGACAGACACACTTAAATCATATTATCAGTGCATCAACTGCTATCGCACTGCACACGTAAACGAAATCGCGAAGCGGTTTTCCAGGAAATTATTATAAAATGCATTATCAATATACTCTGGTTTGTCCCGATAAAATATAAACAGTCAATTATTTTTTCCACGCTTTTTTATCGCCAACATCGTCGCTCTTTTTTGTTCTGACTAAATACGCCAACAAAATTATTCTTTCTCGTTGGACATCTCTAGATTTTGCGATTACATAATCCATAATGCCAATTATAAAATCGTCATCAAAAACTAAAACCAACAAATAATTCGAAGATAACAATTGGTATCAGACGTAATAATTTATGACCGTCAAACATGCTTGGCTGCACTTGAGCAGCTTTATCAAAGTCACTAATTCTGATACTGATTTACTGAGACTGAGCACTCGACGAACAAAGCTTCAAAACCTTCATAATTTATTCCTATTTTTTAACACCCGCCTGTATCAGCAAGACGCTAATATAAAATTTACAAGTTTTGGTCACGACAGTTCCGTTTATTTTTCCGGAGTAAAAATATTTTTTGTGTAAACCCATCGTGTTTTTTAACCATGGCTCTCTTTCTTCTTCTCACCTTTTTATCTCTCTGTTCGGCGTCTCCAGTTTCACGTTCCATCAAAGACACACTGGCTGAAACTAAGCAAAACTTCCCAGCAAGCTTTAAGAGGAATCTCTTAAATTCCGACTGCGGCGGGGTAATTCAGGAACCCACTTTCGGACAAATGGTTCAAATATCGTACAAACGGACTGATATGATATCAGCAAATGAAAACTGTTCTTGGCGAATTACTACGGTGAATGTTAGCAATTATCAATTGATTCTTTCGACTTCCGGTTTTACACCAGCAACCAAAACACTGAATGGAGCATATATCAAAGTATCTATATACAAAAGGCGATGAACGCTTGGTAGTCATCGAGTAGGGTTAGTTCTAACAGTTCAGGAAGCCATAGCACGTGCTGGTCCATCGAGTGGGGTTAGTTCTTACAGTTCAGGAAGCCATAGCACGTGCTGGTTCTTCCAGCCGGGTTGGATCTTTCACTTTCTGAAAGCAAAGCATATCTTGGTCCTGCGATCCGGGTTGGATTTTACAGTTCAGGACGCCATAGCACGTGCTGGTCTCTTCGATGGACCAGCACGTATTATGGCTTCCTGAACTGTAAAATCCAACCCGGATCAAAGGACCACCATGTGCTTTGCTTTTCAGAACGAAAAGATTGAACTCGGTTTGAAAAGACTAGCTTGAACAGAATTCGTAATTATAGAATATATTATGATTACATGTTAATATGTGTTAATGAAATTGTGTGTTTAAATGTGAATTTAATAATGCAAATTGTTGATATAAGTGTGTAAACGTAATATGTTAATGTGTTTGTAAATGAATTAAAATTTATGCAATAATGTGTTTGTGAATTGGTATTTGTTTGAGTAAAGGAGTGGTGTAATGTCAGGAAGCAATACTGAGATACCTTGTGTCATTTGTTTTGGTTTTGTAGGTTAATTTGGTTATTTATTAGAGTTATTACGAATTACTAAATAAATAATTTAAATTTTGCCATTAGTAATAACATATACATATCACGTGATATTATGGTCGATAAAATATCGAAATATATTGGCTTCACATAGATTTGAAGCCAAAATTGCTAATATATGACAGATCTATCCTATCACATACCGATTCCACCGATCTCCAACACAGTAGGTGACGAGAGATTCAGAAAACGTTCACCTCTAGTGTGAATAAAACCTTCCCAATAAAGGCGTTAGCTGTGAGCATAACACCCTAATTTGACCTCAAATCCTTAAGTCGTGTCTTTAAACTACCAATATTAACAATTCTTGGACAAAGCCACCACGATACGAAAACTCTACAGATTTCCTGAGTGCCATCCTGACCTATCGATTTTGACAACATGCCAATCGCGATCTCCAAACTTCAATGTCTCGGTTCGGGTTCTAAATTGTATGCGGGAATGTAAATATAACAAAAACTGATTTTATGCATTTTCCAAAACGTTTAGTTAAGGTTATTGATTAATGCAAATTTCCATTTTTTGCGCCATTCATTTAATGAATGATGCTTTTAAGCATAATCACTTACATGTTCACACAAAAAGTTACGGACCCGGGCCCGTTTTAGTACGAGTTGTATACTCATCAAAGCCTAACATCTGCATTGCCAAGTTTAATGTGAAAAAAATTATCAGCAATTATTATACACACTTTAAAAATCCAAGTATTTCACCAACAAAAATATAATTAAAAAAACAACCCACGATTCCTTAATTTTGAATCTTCTAAGCTAAATTATAACCATGTTGATGACGTGAAAAAAATTACGCTTACGTTCCTCACTCTATTGTTCTAGTTTCAATAATGATCAATTGCAAATCAATCAGTTCAGTGACATGAGTCAACGCTCACTTTTGACGGTTATAATGGGAAAGAAGTTTTGGAACGTGAAATTTAAAAATCTTTCTATGGAGTTCATTGTTAAGGTTGGAAATGCTGGCTTTCTCATGCCCAGTTAAAAAGCGTTAGATGTGATTACAAGCTACGTCTTCCGTAATCTGTTTCCTCATTCATAGTATGCGGTGCATAACTTATGTATTTCTGATTCCATACCTTGTTCAAAAATATTTTAACATTTTTTTTTACATTTTTAAGCACATAGTTCTTTGATGTGGCTTAAGGCTATTGTGTATGGAAGACATCAATCCACTCCTTTAAGTCTACTTGCAGGAATTTTCAGATTTCGGAGGATTCAGAAAACGTTTTCAAAGTGTTTGGGTAAGTATGAAAATGACATAGTTGAGATAGATTCGACTAAATTTTCAAGTTCGAAAGGATCCACTCTATATTTTTACTTAACATCGCAGCAGTGCTTGTCGAATCTAGGATGGAACCATATCATTTTTTGATGAAGCATTAATAGGTCTTGTCAGGTTCATATCGAGTAAAATTCTAATTCCTGCGTTGGTTTTGGTAGTAATGCGAGTGACAGACACTTTAGCCACTTTCGTCCTAGTGTGCTAGTGAATATGTGGCGTAATGTACATCCAAACTTCGAGTTTTCATGAGCATGACTACTTGGCATGAGCACCAGATTTTGTTTTTTATCAATGCGCCAATTTCATTGTCTAATGTTGCTTCACATGTTTGACGATTTCTTACAGGATATATTTTAGATTGGACCAATTTTTGCGAATTGCTCTCACGACTAAAAGAATTTCCTAGCAGGTGAAAATTTGTTTGACCCATAAGAAAATTTGTTTGATCTCCCCAAAATGGGTCTATGACATAAGCTCCGCTAAAATATTTTAGGCGGACAAAATTTTCGATGTTTATTTTGAGAGGACAAGATTTCCACTAGGACAAAAGTCTTGTTTTTTCGCTCGCATGGGTATATCTTACCACAACAAGTATTCAGGTTTTTAGTCACTGCAGCTTTTTGGACGCTTGCAAAAGAAACCACGTCGGGTTTATCAAAGTATTTTGCAAAAGGATTACTAAAAATCAGACATGTTAATTACCCGCGAGTAATAACAAAAAATTGGTGGGTACCGGGTATTAACGGGTTTTAATGGGTATAAGTGGGTAATAATGGGTTAAATTCGCCAAAAGCTGGTTTAAATGGGTAATAAGGGACTCATGGTAAACAATGTATGACATTACCCCGAGTCATTAAGCCGCCTATATTGACCAGAAAACGGGGTTTAATGGGCAGTAAAAACGGGTGGGTAATAATGGGCAATTTTGAATTCCCGCCTTGTATTACTCAATGAGTGTACATGAACGTAATGTTATTTTTTATCACCCACAAAAACCCATTAAAACCCGCTTCAAGGTAGTGGAGAATAACCGTTAAAACCCGGGTGGGTTTTTCATTGCCCATTTACCCGTTATTACACATTAACAAGTCTTCTAAAAATGCAGTTTGTAAAAATGACGGATTGATCTATTGTTTTCATTTTGACATTGCGAATTCGTATTCTTAATTACCAGACATTGGTAGATACCGGATTCTACCGATTCGAATGAAAAAAGAAGTTTTTAAGGGTAATATTTAGTTTTAATCAAACATTCTAATTACTCGCGGGTTATAACCAAAAATTGGTTGGTACCGGATAATAACGGGTAACATTGGATTTTAATCGGTATTATGAGGTATTAGTGTGTGATAATAGATTAAATTGCATTTGCCAATATCGAGTTTAATTGGTAATAAAGGACTCATATTCAACTTAACTACCGTATATTCTCATATAAAACCCCCCACGTTCTATTCAAGTACTCCCTCTCAACCCCCGCGTTCTATATCAGACCCGCGCTCTATTTCAGACCCGCGTTCTATTCATTTATTAAAAACCAAAGGGTCAGACAATTACTGATCGAAGTAATTTATTTGACGTTTTATACCAAATTTGTACACTAATTGGATGCCTAAACCAAATAAAAGGCTGTAAATAGGTACTTTTAGTGTTTCTGAACAAAATCATGCGATGATTGTGGTTTGCAGGTGATTAAAAACGGAGCTATAGTCATTATGCTTTCTATTTTACCCCGCGTTCTATTTCAGACCCGCGTTCTATTTATTTTATTGCCTTCGAACCCCCGCGTTCTATATCAGACCCGCGCTCTATTTAAACCCCGCGTTCTAAATCAGAATATACGGTATGCACAAATTATGTATCACATTAGCCCAAGTCGTTGTACTGATCACGAAACTAGTTATAGTAGGTAATAAAAACGGGTGGGTAATATTGGGCAGTTTTAATTTCCCGTCTTATATTACTCAAAGATTGCATATGTACGTAATGTCCTTTTTAATAGCCTACAAATCCCACTAAGCCCCGCTTTTATGGTAGAAGGAAATAATCGTTTAAACCCGGATGGGTTTTTATTACCCACCAAACCCTCATTACTCCTTAAGAAGTCAGGTTATAATTGTCTAAAATTCAAATTACCGATTTAAATTCCCTATTCGAACAAATATTGTGTGCCTACATTCAGTTGGGTTTAGGCAATTGTTAGCTCACTGAAATCTAACATTGTGTGTACAAGAACGCAGTAACACACAGGGACTTAATACTTTCAACGTCTTATTTGCTTGTCATGTTTTTAAATAAATAAATCTCGTCCAGTTTGGGTTACAAGCCCCAATATATTCAAAATCCTGTTCCTGTTTCCCCCGATAGCCTTTCTGGAATGTTATGTTGATATTTTTTTCAATTTCTTGGGACCACAAAAGGAAATAGGTAAAGCAACAAATCCATTTGAACAATTCAGGATGTTTTTGTCTAATTCTCGCCAATTAACCCTGTTGTAGAGCTCTGATCAGGCCAAGTCAGGCCGAAATTTTCAAGTCAGGCCAGGTTTCTGCAGGCCGAGGAGTTTCACGAAGCTGTCAGGCCAGGTCAGGCCTAAAAAAATTTGTCAGGCAACCCGCCTGGCCTGAATTTTTCAGACCGGCCGCATTTTTTCAGAATATGCAGCATAACTAATCAAATTTTAGATGAAAAATTTGAGTCGAATGCAAAATTTGAAACTATTTTTAAGAAAATTGTACCAAAATACTTGAAAATTTGCC
>JAHZMX010005000.1:0-29814 GCA_027743895.1 Seira musarum
AGATCTTAAAGGTGATCAGGAAGAATTTGGTGAAGAAATGTATGGAACTCTTTGATGAAATCGCTGAAGACAAAGAAAATTTCAAGAAGTTCTACGAACAATTCTCCAAGAACTTGAAGCTTGGCATTCACGAGGATACCCAGAACCGCAAGAAGCTCAGCGAACTTCTTCGTTACCACACTAGCGCTTCTGGAGACGAAACGTGCTCCTTGAAGGAATACGTCTCTCGCATGAAAGAAAATCAAAAGCACATTTACTACATTACTGGTAAGAAAAGCGAAGTATTATAGTTTATAGTAAAGAAATCATCTAAGTGAGAGCTCGATTCGTAGGATTTTGGATGTAGAACTAACATTTTATCTGATTGTGATTTTAGGAGAGTCTCGTGATACTGTCGCCAACTCTGCCTTCGTTGAACGCGTTAAGAAACGTGGATTTGAAGTTGTGTACATGACTGAGCCAATCGATGAGTACGTCGTCCAACAACTCAAGGAATTTGATGGCAAGACTCTCGTCTCCGTTACCAAAGAAGGTTTGGAACTTCCCGAGGATGAGGAAGAGAAGAAGAGGTTCGAAGAACACAAGGCAAAATTCGAGGGTCTCTGCAAGGTCATGAAGGATATTCTTGACAAGAAGGTGGAGAAAGTTGTTGTCAGTAACAGGTAAGTCAGCTTACTTTCCGCTAGATCATTTATAAAAAAAATCGTATTATCAATCAAACTAACTTTGTCTTTGTTTTCTTAAAAAATAGACTGGTTGACTCGCCATGCTGCATCGTTACTTCTCAATATGGATGGACTGCTAACATGGAACGTATCATGAAAGCCCAAGCCCTTCGTGATTCATCCACTATGGGTTACATGGCTGCAAAGAAGCACTTGGAAATCAACCCAGATCATTCGATCATTGAAAATCTGCGTCAAAAGGCTGAAGCTGACAAGAACGATAAAGCAGTCAAGGATCTCGTGATGCTTTTGTTCGAGACATCTCTCCTGTCCTCTGGATTCAGCTTGGAAGATCCAGGGGTAAGTAAAAGATTTTTTAAATTATCGTAATCTATATTTTTTCTCTTTAAAGAAACGATTATTTATGAAAACTTTTTTTTTATCAGGTACATGCTGGTCGCATCTACCGAATGATTAAGCTTGGTCTGGGAATCGATGAAGAGGAACAACCTCAAGCAGAGGAAACCCATGAAAACGTTCCACCTCTCGAAGGCGAGACTGAAGATGCTTCAAGAATGGAAGAAGTCGATTAAAAAGTTGCTAATCTCCACCTGCAATACAAACGAGTTCTCTAGCGAACAAGTATTTCTTAAATATGTACTTTACTTCAATTTCAATTATCCATGCTTCGATTAATTTCTATGTATTGTTATTTTTGTGTACAATTTTAAGTTTGGCTAACTATTTGCATATTGTTTGTCATACGTTTCTGATACTATTAAGCGATTAAGTCACGCATACCCTAAATACAAAATGTATAAACAGAACGGTGAATAAATCCATAGTCTGAAGTACAACTTTGAACAAAATAAAACTGTTAAATTGGTTTCTGCGACAAAATCCGCTTGGATTATGCATATAATATTTTGTTTAGATTTGAACTTGGGTTCTAAAATATTGATGCACTGTCAGAATCGTTTTCGACTCATCATTAGAGATACAATCCCTTGAATATTCTTGAAAGCTCGCAAACGTGAGACGTCGCATAAATAAAGGCATGATGTTTTTATTACAATGAGCTAACATTTAACTTCTCCCGTACCATTCACTTACAATTAGTAATATTATGCGATGAAATGATGATGATTGTGGTGGAATTATTCTCAATCAAAATGCAGTAATAATTACGTATACAGCGTGGCGGATAATACAATGACGATTTTTATTTGATTTGACACGAGCGCGGTTCAATCATACTTTCTTACATTGATTTATAACGTAACAGCTAGTTTTTATTTGGGCAGTAAAATAAACGATAATAATAAAACAGTTGATCTCGACTTTTATAGATGCAGAATGAAAGGGTTAAGAATAATCTTTGATTGAAAACTGGAATTGCAAGAGCATGAAAAAGTACTCAAAACGGACAGTTCGTTCATAATACATTTTCTGATTTGATTTTCAAGTAAAGTTTTACAAATAACGTGTCACTCTTCATAAGCCATGGTTATCAACACGTATTTTACACTGTAAGCAAAAATGGCGAAACCTATCAATACAGCCGCTGTAGCAATAGCATTTTGATAGTTACCCGACGAACCTTGACTCACACTACTCTGTCCCGGGGATGCACTTAATATTGAAGATGGGATTCCATTTGACTCTAAAGTTTTCACTCTTGCTTCATGAATACTCTTCATTTCCTGTTGAAAATAAAAAGATGAACGGAAGTCAATTTATTTTCTCACGTTCCTCAGACTCCAGAATTACTACAGAATAGATAGAAATTGTCTCTTTTGGTCAATATGAAGTAATGGCGATGGCTTACCTCACAAAGTTCTGGGAAGAGGTCCGTGACATGCTTATCTTTCAGGTTAAACTCTAACGATTTGATAGCCAGTCGCCGTTTTTCTGCATCGGTAGTGTCAATGGAGCCTAAGGTGGGACTCTTTTCCAGCTACAAAGAAATTCCAAACTCATTTGAAATTCCATTGAAATCCACATTTACAATATCACACAACACACGAATGATAAATGACTAACGTAACGTAAGTAAATTATTACCATAAATGATAGCAGCCCGTTTAAAATAGTTCCAACAGACCTACAGAAAATTTAACGCAGAATAGATCTCTTAGTTCAATTCAATATGTTAATCATATAGACAAGAGTTTTAAAAACGTGTAATTTAACAAATTAGTATTTTCAGTGATCTCACCAAGCAGGGTTCCATGTATCAGGATGAAAGTCTGATATCGAGAGACAAAGCCGAGAGTTAGTCTTAAATCTGTAACAAAAATGTATACCGCCATTATTAGTAAATCTTAATAGTAAATATGCTATCGGGTTATATTTATATTTACTACACGTAGCGTGTAACTAGTAATTACCTTCCATTTGGTGTGATCATGTATATACTGGGAGCTCGAAAAGGAAATTCGGGAGGAAATCTTAATTTCCCATGATAAAATCCGCCTAGGAAAGTTGCAATATACATAGATTGATTTACATTACAAGTTTACAATGATCTAAAGTTACACCAGTTTAAGCTACTCTGTGTGATTGAGCCTTGAGCAGTAAAGTTAATTATTACCTTCGTATGGAGACGCTTCAGGTCCTCTCACAATGTAGTGCCTTGATAACGAATAATAAAAAAATAAGTTATGTGGAAATCTATAAAATCATTAGGTTTGAACTTACCATTCTAAGATGTTTGATGGAAGTGGTTCAGCCGAAATGTAGGGCACAGGATCTCGCTTTAATCGTAGATAGTCCTGTCTTAATCTATTTAAAGCAGTTTGATTGACTTTCTTTGAGGTGCTCATTTCAGATCAGGCAACTAATTCCAAGAATGACTTATAATTGAAAACGCAGTTAAAGCGACATCCAACACTAAAATAAAAAAAGTTCCAACATCAAATGACAACTAGATAGTAATTTTTATATTCTCAACTAACTTTAAGTAACTTTAAATTCCAATAAAATCTTTAGTAATCTTTACTTGAGTATTAATAAAATGGTGTAGGTCGTTAGACTGTTTGACATTAGAAAAAGAATGAATTGAAAGAAAAACTAATTTTTTTACCTATTTTCCAAGCTGAAGGAGTTAATCGATTAATGACTGAGATCCCTTTGTCCTCCAAAGTCGGCCTTCAACCACTACTGACACATGCGTTCTTTGGAACCGTAATATTTCTTAACTTTGTTTCAAAAGTGAACAACTTATAATTATCAGATTTGTCATTAAAACGTTTCTGACAAGTGACAACTTTGTTGAGATCTCATAATATTTGACAATTGACGAACATTATTATACATTTTATTAGATATTAGATTCCTGTATTACGTAAAGTTTACACCTCCGATTTTGAATAATTCGATATTGAATATAAAGAAGAATTTAATACTTGGATTTTGAAAGATTGGAATGAACAATTATGCAATAAATTAGTTAAGCAAATAAACTACTGTTAATCTTGAAGAATTATTCATCGTCATATGATTGAACCGAGCGCGTGAAACTTTCCCTTTCATAATGTTTTATACTTACAAACTTAGTACGCATTCAACCAATTCATTCGCAATCGCATTCATTTAACTCAAGTTGTTTGCCTGCCCGATGCTCCTTTTTTGCTCTCCTCTCCTTTACATATGATATGAGCTCATCACAATATCACATCATATCACATCATCATAGTTCAGCAGAACTTCAGCTCGCAAGTCGCAGATTTTTACTTTACATCAGCACAAGTAGTGGCGTAGGTGGGCGTTGTCTATGCACAAAAAGCAGTCATCGAGTGGATTTTGAAAGCGCGTGTTTCAGCAGTAAGGTCATCCATATGAAACTCTCTTCGGCTTTTGAGCACCTATTGCAATTGCATTGTATTGTATAGCAAACTTTTCTGCGTTGTTGTTTATCTCCATCTCGGCTGAGTGCTTTTTTCACAAACAAACATGCATGCGAAAAGGCACTTTTGTAAATAAACAAACACATGAACACACGAGATAAATTAGAAAACGTCCGCTGCAATTTCCTTAGTAAGGTCACGAGTGAAAACGCTTTTAGTAAACTGTTTTTGGCGGATGTTCGTTGTTCTACTAGCAACACTAACTATAAGATAAATTAATAGTGTAGCCTAATTAAGAATGAAAAAGCAGGCTTTAAGGGTGTCAAAAGTCAAGATATTTTTCAGGGAAAGAATAGGGCAGGATGATATGAAACATGAAAATAATAATCTAAAGTTGGAACAGTTCATGATTAAATTGTGATTTAAAAGTATGGACTTGATTGTGTTCATTCCTATTCATCTATTGACATCTTTTAAATGCGTAAATATAAGTTTAGTTATTGGCTGGCAAATACATTTTGTTTGATCCAACGTTTTGCGCCGGTGAAAGTGTTGTGCATGCAATTGCTGTATAGCTCGGGCTAATACTCCGACTATACTCCAACCATACTGTACGTACATTGGATAATAATCATTAGAAATGACTGAATTAGAGGTTCTTCACATCGTTTAAGTTCACTACCGGGTGCCCGCCATCATCCATCAATCATGTCATCCTCTTTTCAGGCGGGTGGGAGGCAAAAGTCCTCCCACCACAACCGACATTCTATGCTTCGATTCACTAGCCCTACCACAATTTCAATGATGAATCAATTTGTAAATGGGCTCAAATCAAAAAATGAGGAGACCCGAATAAAAGCTGCCCGAGACCTGCATCATTTTGTAAGACAGGGCGAAATATGTATTCGGTTTATGATTTCATAAAAACCGTAATAGAGTGTTTTGACACATGGAAATTGAAATTCGCATGTTACAGGTCACAACGGAATTGCGCGAAGTCCCCGTGGAAGAGCTTTCGTTATTTATGGATGAGTTTAACCATTTAATTTTTGATATGGTATCGAGTGCGGATGTCAACGAGAAGAAGGGAGCAATATTAGCCATAGGTATGATGATCTGATGATATGATTGTCAGAATCTGATAGTTTCGGTACAAAATGGTGATGTTTCAGAAAATGGAGAAACGGAGATGTCCTACATACATATATTTTTTTTTTTTATGCAGAATCTTTGATTGGAGTTGATGTAGGTAATACGTCGACAAGAATATCAAGGTTCGCAAACTATCTCAGGAATATATTTCCATCCTCAGATGTTGAAGTCATGGAGCTTGCGGCAAAAGCGGTTGGTAAACTTGCGTTAGTATCTGGGACATATTCGACCGAATATATTGATGTCGAGGTAAAACGCGCGTTTGAATGGCTGGCCACGACCGAGCGTCATGAGGGGAAACGACATGCTGCCGTGTTAGTTTTAAAGGAATTGGCTGTTGCTACTCCTACGTTTTTCTTTCAACAGGTTCAGCAGTTTTTCGATGTTATTTTTAATGCGGTTCGAGATCCTAAACCTAATATTAGAGAAGGTGCTGTGAAAGCATTACGACACGCTTTGATAGTAACTGCACAAAGAGAAAAGACCCAAACTCAGACCCACTACTACAAACTTTGTTTTGAGGAAGCTCGAGCAGGTTTTAGTGGGGAGTCTGGAACACTTTCGGCGAAAGAAAAAGGAATCACAAAAGACGATAGATGCCACGGAAGTCTTCTTGTGTTAAATGAACTTCTGCGTTGCTCAAACGCAGAATGGGAACGGGCGTTTTTCGAGCTTCGTGAAAAGTTGAACGGGAATCTGTATGCATCCTCGGCTGACACGGGGTTTAAAGTTCACGAGGAGAAATCGTCGACTGGTCATGATATCATATCGAGCTTCTTTCCCCGGTGGAAAAGCAGGCGTCAGTCATCTAAACGCTCAACCCAGAAGCTTAATTTGACGTCAGTTTCTCATGGAAGTCACATTTCATACCTGCACACCCACCATCCCTACATTTACAGTCAATTTAATGAAGATACGATTGAGGGAATCCCGGGATCCTCAGCTTCATCAAATCAAGCCATAACGTTCACAGAATCCATAGCATGCAAGTCAATCGTGTCTGAAAACTACCTGGAAATATGCAAACAAGTCCTAGAACAGCGAACCTCGAGGAGCACTTTTATACAACAAGCACTATTTTCACTTCTTCCAAGACTCGCTGCGTTCAACAAGGAATTATTTTGCCAACCATCTCAACCCGGTGGTCAGAGTTATTTAAGCCTTACCATGAGTTACTTACTACAGAGTTTGCGTTCTAAAGAACGAAATGAAGCATTCATTACAATTGGCCTCGTATCTGTCGCAATAGATGGAAACATAAGACCTCATCTTTCAAAAATCATGGAAGCCCTCCGTAATTCATTACCTGGTAAAGACACACCAAGAAAGGGACAAAAGTTCGACCCTGCAAGTTTCACCTGCATTACTTTGCTATCGATATCCGTAAAATCTTCGATTCGAGAGGACCTTTCAGATATGCTTGAATCTATGCTGGCGACTGGATTAAGCCCTGCTTTAACAACAGCCCTTCGGGAAATTCAGCTGCAAATACCTTCCCTCAAACGAGAAATTAATGATGGACTGTTAAAGATTTTAAGTCAAACATTAATGAATCAACCCTGGCGTCATCCTGGCATGCCAAAGAATATCATGATACCTCCATCCGGATCAGGCTCTTCATTTCCTGTTGGAAGCAGTCTAGGATCAATGGCATCTGGCCTTTCATCTAGCTCGGATTCCAGCGATACCTACAATATTGTTTTGGCCTTGGAGACTTTAGCGAAATTTGATGTTGATGGAAATTCGCTCATTCAGTTTGTAAAACATTGTGCTGATGTATTTTTAACATCGGATGTGAAAATTATTAGATTAGAGGCTGTACGGACCTGTAGCATTCTTCTTCGGATGGCCATTCAGGGTCTCAATGGACAATACTCTCACACTGTAGTTACAACTGTGGCAGATGTCTTGAATAAACTTTTAGTCGTTGGCGTCACTGACTCTGATGCAGAAGTTCGTTTCTGCGTTTTCGAAAATCTGGATGAAATATTTGATAGTCATCTTGCTCAGCCAGAAAATTTATATGCGTTATTTTTAGCTCTGTACGACGAAGTTTTTGAAATTCGAGAAATTTCACTCTGCACCATCGGACGACTCAGTCAGATAAACCCGGCGTACGTATTGCCAAACTTGAGAAAAGTCCTTGTGCAAATTCTGACGGAACTGGAATATTCTGGCATGGGACGAAATAAGGAACAAGCAGCTCGAATGCTTGGACATCTTGTTGCGACTAGTCCCAAACTAATCCGTTCGTATAGGGAACCTGTTTTAAAAGCCTTAATTCCTAAGCTGAAGGATCCAGACCCTAATCCCGGAGTTGTCGTAAATATATTAGTTACACTTGGGGATCTAGCGCAAGTAGCCGGGGGCGAAATGCAATCAACAGTTCCCGAACTTCTCACTATACTCCTCGAAATGTTGAATGACTCTGGAGTACCGTTACTCCGTGGGTTTGCTCTCTGGACTTTAGGACAGCTTGTCGAAAATACCGGTTGTGTAATAACTCCTTATCAACGTTTTCCTATGCTTTTGGATACCTTGTTGACCTACACTAACCTAGATGAGTTTTTAAACTTATTACTGCCACCCATCGTTAAATTACTGGACTTGCCGGATGTGCCAACCAACGTGAAAAGGATCGCAATCGAAACTATCGATCAACTTTCAGGGACTCTAAATGTCTCAGATTTTGCTAGTCGAATCATTCACCCGTTGGTTAGGATTTTGGACACGACTCCAGATCTCAGGGATAATGTTATGGACACATTGGCTACTCTAGTCATACAATTTGGATCAAAATTCGAAGTGTTCATTCCCATGATCCAACAGAAATTACGCAAACATGGCATCAAACATATAAGATATGACACCGTGATACTCTCTCGTTGTAAAGAAGACAGTTACGGCGGAGGAGACGATGGGGAAGGTGGGGGCATGGGAAAAATACGTCCGCGCACTTACAGTAAATCGCGTGGGATGGGACTGAACCCCATTGACACATACTCCATTAATCGTTTTCATGTCTCAACGGCCAACCTTCAGCGTGCATGGACTGCTTCAAGGAGGGTATCAAAAGAGGATTGGCTTGAATGGCTACGACGTTTATCTATTGAGTTCCTAAAAGAGTCCCCAAGTCCCAGTTTACGAGCATGTAACAATTTAGCGCAAACTTATGCACAGCTACCTCGAGATTTGTTTAACGCTGCATTTGTGTCATGTTGGACGGAGCTTCAAGAAGAACAACAAAATGAACTCATATCCAGTCT
Organism: Seira musarum; assembly: GCA_027743895.1. NCBI lineage: Eukaryota > Metazoa > Arthropoda > Collembola > Entomobryomorpha > Entomobryidae > Seira > Seira musarum. Next base: position 8,932 of record JAHZMX010005000.1, read on the forward strand.
AAAACAAGCCTTACTAGTGGAAGACCTTCCTGAGATAACACAAACCATTTTGAACTTGGCCGAGTTCATGGAACACTGTGAAAGGGTAAAAAGACCAATTTTTTTTGTTAATCTTAAATCATCAATATTCTGTAACTTGAAAATATTTTTATACAGGGCCCGCTTCCGTTGGAGCCTGAATTCCTTGGAGAGCGAGCAATGACCTGTTGTGCATATGCGAAGGCATTGCATTATAAAGAAGAACAGTTTCACAAGAGCCCTTCATTGGAGGTATTGGAGTCTTTGATTTCAATAAATAATAAACTTCAGAACAAGGAAGCAGCCGCCGGTAATTTGAAGAAATGTTATTTTTCTTTGTATGTATTTTTTTAAATACTTGCCTGATTTAAATTTTTTTATTAGCACTTTTGGAGTACGCAAAGAAAAATTATGGGAACAATTTAAAGGTCCAAGAGCAATGGTATGAAAGATTACATGACTGGGAAAAGGCTTTGGAGCTATACGTGAAGAAGAAAGAAAACTCTCCTGAAGATGTCGAGTTAACCTTGGGACAGATGAGATGTTTAGAAGCTCTAGGTGACTGGCAATTACTGGAAGATATATGCCGTTCTAGGTGGGGATCATCCACTGACAAAGAGAAAAATAAAATGGCGCATATGGCAGCAGCAGCGAGTTGGGGACAAAACAAATGGGAGGCGATGGAAAAGTATGTGCAATTTATACCTCGAGATAGTCAGGATGGAATCTTTTATCGAACTCTAATCAGCATACACAAAGGCCACTACACCCAGGCAGAGCAGGTGAGAGATTTAAAGGCAATTGATTTTTGTGAAATTGTGAATTTTGTTCGCACTTGCCCCTCTCATTTTTTTTGTTCTTGTAGCTTATTGATTCTGCTAGAGATATCTTAGACACTGAGCTGACAGCAATGGCTTCAGAATCCTATCAAAGAGCTTACAACTCAATGGTCACCGTCCAAATGTTAGCAGAATTGGAGGAGGTCATTCAATACAAAGTCATACCTGAACGTCGAGATGATATTAAATTAATGTGGTGGAATCGTTTGATGGTACGTTTTGATGTTCGATGGTGACAAAATTTTAGTCTATCACTGAATTAACTTTTCCAATTCCTTGTTCAAATTTATTAGGGATGTCAACGGGTTGTTGACGACTGGCAGAAAATTTTGCAAGTCCGTTCTGTTGTATTGGGAAAGCATGAGGACACGAGGACATACTTGAAGTTTGCCAGTTTATGTCGCAAGAACGGGCGTTTGAAGCTATCTTACAAGACACTTGTATCATTAATGGGAACTGAACCTAATATTGAAACGGATTTACCTACTGGCATCCCTCAAGTTACCTATAGCTTTACCAAGCATTTGTGGGCAGAGGGGAAAAAAGACATTGCGTTTAGGTAATCATTATATAGTACTTAATTAACCAAATAAAATAGCTGTATAAACCTTCATTAATCAAACTTGTGTTGTTGCACTTTTCAAGGCAACTCAAAAACTTTGTAGGTAGCACGCTGATTCCGCAGTTAAATGGAAAGGTCCCTAATCAATTTCTATATGATGGAGTCAAACCAGAGGTGGCAGTAGCTCAATTGCGTAAGCTATTGGCTAGGTGCTATCTTCGTCTTGGAGAATGGCAAGAAAGTCTTGAAAAGCAAAGTGATGCCATGATTGCGCAAGTTCTTAGGTACGATTGGTATATGTATACATAAGTATGGAAATATGAATAGCAGTTTAAATTAAGCGTTTACACAATGGGATAATAATTAATTATCATTTCCCGTTTTAGTTACTTCACTTCTGCAACTGAGCATGATCCAACATGGTACAAAGCATGGCATGCCTTTGCTTTTATGAATTTTGAAGCAGTTCTCTATTACACGACGCATTCCAACAAACTTCCAGAACAGAAAGGCGGAGGACTGGTAAAAATATTTAGAACACTTAAAAAAACACAAAATTTTATTTACTATTATTATTTGAATATGACTAATTTCAATTTTCTACAAATTAGACTCCATCGTATATAAGTCAATATACGGTACCTGCGGTGAAAGGCTTTGTGAAATCAATTTCATTAAGTTCGTCAGGAGGGTCCAGCCTACAAGATACTTTGCGTTTGTTAACTTTATGGTTCGACTTCGGCCAGTGGCATGAAGTTTATGATGCACTTGTGGAAGGCGTTCCTAACATTCACATTGACAATTGGCTTCAGGTTAGATGCTTCCTTTATTATCTATCTAATAATTTTGTCTAAACAATAATCGCACAATCCTTTATTGTAGGTCATACCGCAGCTAATTGCTCGCATTGATACTCCGAGACACTTGGTTGGCAAAATGATTCTCCATGTCTTGACCGATATCGGCAAACATCATCCTCAAGCCTTGATATACCCGTTAACAGTTGCTTCCAAGTCTTCCAGTATGCAACGTTATACCGCAGCTAAAAAAATATTGAATAATATGTGTGAGCACTCTCATACGCTCGTCCAGCAAGCTGTGATGGTTTCAGAAGAACTTATTAGAGTTGCTATTTTGTGGCATGAAATGTGGCACGAAGGTAAATATTCGAGCAATGGTGAATATTCTTATTCAGCAAGTATTTGATGCAGTGGGCTAAAATGACGCAAATTAAATATGTTTGTATGTTATTCTTTTGTAGGATTGGAGGAGGCATCTAGACTATACTTTGGCGAAAGAAACGTTGTTGGTATGTTCCAAGTCCTTGAGCCGTTACATGCCATGTTAGAAAGGGGTCCGCAAACGCTGAAAGAGACTAGCTTTAACCAAGCATATGGAAGGGATCTTGCGGAAGCTTTGGAATGGTGTAAACGTTATAAATTGTCTGGAAATGTTCGAGATTTGAATCAAGCCTGGGATTTATACTATCACATATTTAAAAGAATATCGAGGCAACTACCTCAACTCATAAGTCTAGGTAAAATTATACAAACGAAACACAAATCATTTAAAGTAATTAGCCGAACCGTGTCACCAGCTTAATCGATGTCTTATTATTAGAATTGCAATACGTTTCACCAAAGTTGTTGAAGTGTCGAGACTTAGAATTGGCGATACCAGGGTCATATGTCCCTGGGAAACCTATAATTCACATAGCTCATATACAGAGTTATCTTCAAGTCATAACCAGCAAACAACGGCCGAGAAAACTGTGCATAACAGGTAATTTAATATTCGGACTTTTATAGTAGGCAAGAATTCGGGACGGGATTGAGGTCAATGCCAAACATGTGTTTCATAGGTTCCAACGGAAAAGATTTCGTGTACTTACTGAAAGGACACGAAGATTTGAGACAAGATGAACGAGTGATGCAGCTTTTTGGATTGGTTAATACATTACTATTAAGTGATCCTGAGACTTTCAGAAGAAATTTAACTATACAAGTAAGTTTCTCATCAATAATATCCCCGTTTTGCTACTGACTGACAGTATAATTATAAATACTTACTCTGCTTTGCTTGTGTACTTGCACTTTGCAGAGATACGCGGTCATTCCGTTGTCAACCAATAGTGGTCTCATTGGATGGGTCCCTTGCACCGACACACTTCACACTTTAATACATGACTATCGGGAAAAGAAGAAAATATTATTGAATATTGAACACAGAATCATGTTACGAATGGCTCCTGATTATGACGTAAGCTTCCACTGGCTTTTGTTTTGGATGCATTAATGTTAATTCTTAATACTTAAATCCCAATTTTAATTTTTTTATGCAGCATTTGACCTTGATGCAAAAAGTTGAAGTGTTTGAACATGCTCTGGAGCATACTCAAGGCGATGACCTAGCTCGCTTACTCTGGTTAAAAAGTCCAACAAGTGAAGTAAGCAATCAAATTGTTTCAACTTATATCGTTTATGTTGATGTTTTCTAAACTTGCTTTGAAAATTACTTCTTAAAGGTATGGTTTGACCGAAGAACTAATTACACCAGATCATTGGCCGTCATGTCAATGGTTGGATATGTACTAGGATTAGGCGACAGGTATAATTTTATTTTATTCAATACTTGTGAATTGGAACTTTAGAATACTCATAATTTCTTTTAAACAGACATCCGTCCAATTTGATGTTGGATCGAAGGAGCGGCAAAATAGTTCATATCGACTTTGGCGACTGCTTTGAAGTCGCAATGACAAGGGAGAAGTTCCCCGAGAAGATCCCCTTCCGTTTAACGCGAATGCTCATTAATGCAATGGAGGTAAAGTTGGCATTCAGAATTATATCCATACGAAAGTTTTAACATTTTGTGTCAATGTGTTTGTCAATTTTTTAGATAACTGGGATAGATGGAACTTATCGATGTACTTGCGAGTCGGTAATGAAAGTGTTGAGACATAACAAGGACTCTTTGATGGCCGTTTTGGAGGCTTTCGTGTATGATCCTTTGCTGAATTGGAGACTGATAGACAACGCTAATTCAACGAAAGCCAATAAAAGGACGAAGACACCGGTGGTAGGTAACAATACACAAACGGACATATCCGTTTCTCCTCTAAAGAATCGCGGACAGCCAAGTGGAGCGGATGATGTGTCACTCGGGAATACTGGAGCAAGTACCGCTACACAAATACCTTCGTCAATTAAGAAAGCACCAGAGTCAGGTGAGTGATTATTAATCAAGGTTCTATTACTGCATAAAAATCGTTTCGTTTGTTTTCAATGTTTACCTACGTATTTTAATATAGACATAACGGAGAAGGCAGAGCCAGAAGCTCTCAATAAGAAGGCACTTGCTGTTGTTACTCGAGTAAAAGAAAAGCTAACTGGGAAAGACTTCCAAACCGACGAACCTCTTGAAGTGACGGAGCAAGTAAATTTACTAATTAAACAAGCAACCTGTCACGAAAACTTGTGCCAGTGCTATATTGGATGGTACGTGACAGTTTTTTACTTTTTTCATACATCACATAATTTTAAATAATGCTAACGACTAATGACATTTTTTAACTTATAGGTGTCCATTTTGGTAAGAATTTTAGACAAAATATTCACATAAACATATATAAACCAATATAATTTTTAAACTCTATAAGCCTGCATGCACAAAGGCAAATCCATTTCTCTGTGATGACTATAATGTGCAACTTGAAATATTATATATTCTCAGAATTAATTCTAAGAAGTGACTGAATTATTAAATGTATGAACATGTTTCGAAAGTTTCCGAAAACTGAATAATATATAAATGTTCATTGCAAACTTTTTATTTAAAAATGTAAATCTTCTTTCTCCAACTGTCTTTATTGATTGAATCAAAAACATAATTTGTGTGAATTTTGATTTTCAAACGCACACCCAATCCAAATAAAAGCCAAACTATTTATCAAAGCTTTCATTTATTTAACCAATTTTGGTCGTTTGTTTATTTAACATTTTATTTTGAGGTCAAACAGTAGCGTTCTGCTTTCTACTTACGTTCTATTAGAGTACGTGGCGCAAAGAAAGTTTTCTCTTAACCTGGATCGTTTCAAAATGCCCCGCTGGCTTTCATCGAATAATAATTGCCTTGCGTCGCGTTTCATTTTGAGTTTATGTTTCAAGAAGACCTCTGTTCTGTTACAAATCATCCTGTTTTAACTACTCATTAGTAATAATATCCATTTGATATCAAATCCTACCATAACCGAATTCATCTCAAGCATAAATTGGGTACAAGTACTGATATCTATCATAGACACAATTATCAAATGCATATACCATTTAGACGAGTTCAAACTGATGTGACGTTTAATATTAATAATGTGAGCTCAATTAATTTTAAAAGAGTCCAGTATAATTATAAGGGGGGTTAATGACGATGTAATTTCCATGTCACAGTTTCTGTACCATAAAGGTTTTCAAATGTTGCGTGATATCAAGTTAAATAATTACGTAATTAACATCTCTAAATTTCAATGTACTTGATAAAGTCTGTTTGCTTTCCTGATAAAACCATAATCTGAAAATTTAAACCTACTCAACAACATGATGTGTATGACTCTTGTAATGTGGTCTAGCATATCAGTTTCATATCCCAATTTCCATTAAACTCTCATTCGTTGATTAAAACAGGAAGGTTAAGGACATTTATTGTTTTCTTTTAAAAAAATCATGGCAAAGTTATTCTCTTTTACCGAACATTATCTCGGGAAATCTACATGTCAGGCATCCGTATTTTTACTACTAATAATCGTTCCGAATGTACTTCCCGCAAACATTCTTTTCTTCTTCGCTGGTGGAAATGTGAGTCACAAAATTTCCGTTTGGCCATGGGTTCTGGAGTTAGCAAAGCGAGGTCACAATGTCACTTTCATTTCGCCCCACGGAAGAACGATAGTTGCCCATCCAAACATTACAGACCTTGCTTCGAAACCGTTAAAAGACATGGTCAGTTCAGTTTATCAAGTCGATCGTTTTAAAGATCGAGATGATGGAAAGGAAAAGGACTTCAATTACAATTTAATTTCATCGGAAACCTGTAAGGTGGTTGCAAGGAATCGTGACTCTGATCCAGTTTTGAAAGCACTTTTTCGTGAAAGCTCTTTTGACTTGGTCATTGTCAATTCTATTTTTGGAGAATGTGGATTCTTTGTGGGACATTACTTTAAAGCTAAAACCATAGCTTACGCATCATGTTCTTTTATTACATGGTTTTATGACACATACGGAGTCTCTCCAGAAGCTGCCTTTGTTCCTGATTTGATCTTAACGTCAGATAATATTCCAATGAATTTATGGGACCGAGCATACAATAATCTAATGACATTGTATTGGAGTTGGACGAGAGAGAAATTGTCTCCAATGTTGCAGGCGGCTTCAAAACCTCTATTTCCAAACCAGAATGTTCCATCATTATACGAACTGGAGAACAATGTGAGTCTTGTATTGGTCAACTCTCATCCAACAGTGGACTTTGCTAGAACACTGCCACCTTTGTTCGTTGATGTAGGTGGGATGGCTAGCGGTGAAATCGAGGAAAAAATGCCAAAGGTTACTTCTTATGAAAAATGTCTTTCAATTTAACAAATAACTTTGTACTGATCACGCTTTTAATTCGTTGCCTTCAGAATTTTAAAGATTTTATGGATCACTCAGGCCCTGAGGGCGTGGTTCTCATCACGTTTGGTTCAACCATTTTATTAAATACTGTCGCAAGTCGCCACCAAGCGATTTTCTTTCACCTAATTAATGAGTTTCCAAACGTGAGGTTTCTAATGCGCTGGAGTGGTCCCTTGCCAAAATTCCTTGATCATGCACCCGAGAATTTGATGGTTTCCGACTGGTTGCCTCAAAAGGAAATCCTTAGTGAGCAAATATTACACTTTAAAAACCTAATTGTAAGCCAAATTCAAAATTCTATGATTGGATGATCGAATTTTACAATTGGTAGGTCACCGTAACCTAAAGGTATTCATTACTCATGGTGGTGTTAGCAGCATTCAGGAAGCTACATATTACGGCGTTCCCATGATCGTTCTTCCACTTTTCGCTGATCAAGATTATAATGCGTACAGGTGAGCGTTGGTAAAATTTTAATCTATAACGTTATCCCGAACTAAAATAATAAAATGTGCAAACAGAATTGAGGCTCAAGAAGTAGGACTGAAAGTTGAAATACGCGGATTGACGGAAACTTCGTTAGTGAATGCTGTAGACAAAGTTCTGAAAAACGAAAAGTAAGATGCACCCAAAGCCTACACTTCAAATAGCTGCAAACATCCGTTTAAATTAATTAATTCGCAAAATTCGTTTTCTCATTCGAATACAGATACAAGAAAAACATGATGAAAAAAAGTGCAATATTTAGAGATCGCCCAATGCACCCAGTGGAAACTGCAGTTTTTTGGACGGAATTTGCCCTTAGACACGAGGACACGATCAGTACTTTCCGCCCAATGAATGGACATTTAAATTGGTTTCAGCGAAGGCTTTTGGACGTTTATCTACTCTATGCATCGATATTTTTACTTGCCTTTTCCGTATTTTTATCTATTCTACGAACGACAATAGGCTTTGCTCAATTTTTACTGAAAAGAAATGAGCAGCAAATTGTCTCAAAATCAAAACTACAAAATGAATCAAGGAAGAAAAATAATTAATCTTAACCAACATGGGTGAACATATAATAAATTATTTGTACTACACACGTATTTTACCGAGTTGGTTCATGTGAGCATTCCTTAATCTAGTGAAATTAAAGACTGAAAAATATTGTGCAGTGATCACAAACGATCAATCAATCACTGGAAATCAAACGTCATAATTAAATATTGCGATCATGAAGTCAGTGTCATGTGCTCATCAACAAAAAAAATCAAATATTTACCTTTTTATCAATCGTCACAAGTAGATATATGCATAGCCAGATTCCGGAGAATTTCAATATTTTAGATGTCACGTGATTGTTATTAGGTCTACTTATATTGATACGGATTTATTTGGGAGCTTTCAATTCAAATTGAGTAGCAGGAAATAGCTCTACTTCTAATATGTGTCTGCAATGAAATTGAAATTCCATCAACTCATTTGTAATTTTTGGTAAAATTTTATATTTGAAAAGCATGACGTAGTATTCTTGAATTGCCCAACATTTATCCACAGAACTTTTGGATGGCATGACTTGACATGATAAGCTTGGTTTGTTTTCCGATAAAAATATCATGTGCGTATTCTTTAATTTAGGGTAATGTTAATTTTGAGTTCATTTCATTCCACTTCAGTAAAGCTCCATGCTTCAAACAAAAATGAGACAAGCTGAATTTGCACTCAATTTTATTTTAATGTCTTATTAAATTCGACAATCATGGCTAGAATAATTACGCCTCAGTTTAATCTGTCCATAGTATTTCTATCATTGTTCCTTATCCCGGTAGTGCTTCCAGAACATATTTTGTTTTTCTTTCCTGGTGGAAATGTGAGCCATAAAATAGCTGTTTGGCCATGGGTCCTAGAGCTAGCGAAACGGGGTCACAGTGTAACTTTCATTTCACCCCATGGGAAGACACCTTCTCCTCATCCGAACATCACGGACCATGCTTCAGAAGCGCTTATGGAGATGGTCAGTCGGATTTATCATGTTGATCGATTCAAAGATCGCGATGCTGGAACAGAAAAGGATTTTGACTACAATCTCATGGCATTAGAGACATGCAGAGTTCTTATAGATAATCGTAAGGCTGACCCAGTTCTGCGAGACATGTTTTACAATCGCTCATACGATTTGATCGTAATTAACGAGTTTTTTGGAGAATGCGGCCATTTCGTTGCTCACTACTTAAAAGCTAAAACAATAGCGTTTGACTCCTCAACTTACATCCCATGGTACTACGACATTTACGGTGTTTCACCGGAAGCAGCGTATATTCCAGATATGATTTTTAAATTTGACAGTATTCCGCTGAATCTTTTGGATCGAGCTTACAACAACTACATGACTCTTTATTGGACTTGGAGTAGAGAAAAGTTATCATCTGATATGCAGGAAGTGACAAAACCTTTGTTTCCAAAAACGGAAATTCCATCTCTCAGTGAACTAGAGAATAAAGTGAGTCTCGTATTCGTGAATTCTCATGTATCAGTGGATTTTGCGAGATCTTTGCCACCTATTTTTGTAGATGTAGGTGGCATGGCAAGTACTGCATCCAGGAAGGAATTACCTCAGGTGCATGCACATTATATTAAAAGTATTTCTTATCTTCGTTTGGACCATAACTAACTTTCAGAGTAGGTTTTAAATTATAATTTGATTGGTTTTACGGGAAGGATTTTAAAACTTTTATGGACCATGGTCGAGATGGTGTTGTTCTCATCAGTTTCGGTTCTACTGTTTTGCTCAATGCCGTTTCCAGCCGCCATCAGGCAATGTTCTTTCACCTAATCAATGAATTTCCAAACGTGAGATTTATTATGCGTTGGAGTGGACCATTGCCGAAATTCTTGGACACAGTTCCAGATAACCTTATAGTCTCAGATTGGCTACCACAGAAAGAAATATTAAGTAGGAAAGACTGCATGAAACATACCTTTAAAATGAAATACCTTTAAAGAAGGCTTATTTCAAATGACTTGAATATATTCTTAGGTCACCCCAATCTGAAACTTTTCATAACACATGGCGGTGTTAGCAGCATCCAAGAGGCTACGTATTATGGGGTTCCTATGATTGCAATGCCCTTGTTTGCTGACCAAGATTATAATGCATACAGGCAAGACAATTTGATTTTGATTCAAACTTACCATTAAAATATTACAGTGAATTTTTTAATCCGTAGAATCCAGGCTCAGGAAGTAGGCATGAAAGTTGAAATTCGGGGTATGACGGGAGACTCACTTGTTTCTGCTGTTGAAAAAGTTCTCAAAGACGAGAAGTAAGATATTGAACTTATTTCATTATTAATTATTAATTACATAATTATTGTACAAGGAATTATTTTTATGTTCGCACAACTCAATTAGATACAAGAAGAACATGAGAAAAAAACAAGCAATATTCAGAGATCGACCATTGACACCAGTCGAAACAGCCGCTTTTTGGACGGAATTTGCCCTTAGACACGAGGACACGATCAGTACTTTCCGCCCAATGAATGGACATTTAAATTGGTTTCAGCGAAGGCTTTTAGACGTTTACTTGCTTTACGCTGGAATACTTTTCCTGTTATCTTACCTTTCATATTACATGTTGAAGTTTGTCTTGTTCTTCATGTTTGATTGGAGCGAGTCTGAAACAGAATTGGAAGCTAAAACGACAGTAAATTATGAGAAAGGTTTAACAAAGAAGAGAAAAGCAAAGTTAGTTTCTTGAATCGAAGATGAAAAAAAACATGTACATACATTTTATTTGTATGTATTGTACTACTTTTAAGAAAGCTCAATTAAAATCTTCTGGCGCTTATCAATACTTGAAATGAATATAATTATTTGCTTTTAAATTTTGTAATAGCATTAGTAGAAACTAGTAAAACTAATAGAATTAATTGTCTTTTCATTAAATTCTGCTTTTGAAAAAGTCAATTGAAAACTTACGTTGTTCCTCTTAGCTCGATATTTGTAATTGCCAAAGTGTGCATTTTTTGTAGTAATCAGTCATAAAATAACAGTCATGACTAAATAATTCATCAAATACTGTGCATACAAACTACATTTAAAGTAATTTATTTTTCATGAAAGTCATCTCCTTCTTGAAATGATAAAGCAAAACAAAAGCTAAAAGTTTATTGACTCCTTCATTTCCAGAACAAGAAGGAAAATGTCACGGTCTCACGATTTTTTGTTGGCGCACAGTGACACAGTGATATAGAGTGATGCAATGCGTTCAATAAACAAAAATCAATCAATCATTCAGATCTAAAGCATTTCTAAAGCAAATCATGTGCAAAAGCCCCTAAAATTGTTTTCCTTTTTCACAGAGTATTAAATGATTTCAGCAAATCTGAAAAATGAAAGTTGAATTAAATCATCATGATTGAATCTAAATTTAAAAACCCTTATAACGACTTTGTCTCATTTAGTTTCTCATCCACAAGCTATAAGCTCACTTTCATTTTCTTACGTACACATCATCCTCCCTCATTTTCCCAAAGAGAATCAATCGAGACTGCTCGTGCATATTAATGTAATGTGATGAGGCTGATGTTGATATCTGATGATCATCATCACATCATGTTCCAAGCGATTAGTTTTCGACTCCGTGAACTTCGCCACAAACGCAGCAGAACGGCTTGACGAAGAAAGTGTAGCATTTGGCTGTGCCGTTGAACAAGTTACGTTATAGAAAATGAACAATACTCACAACTACATGCTCCACTATCCCATTATGCCTTTCGAAAGAAAAAAAACTTATTAGACTTTGCCAATCAACAGTTACATGAGATCAAGCATTTAACCACAATTTTACAGTTTTGCATAAAACTAATCAGTTTGGGAAAACTTTTCCTCAACTTTTTTAGAAATTCATTTTGCTTTTCATATTGGCATCATCTAAAGTGAAACGATGATGAATCGATCACTGATTTTCAATTGTGTTCAAAAACTGTACCACACTGATCTTTGCTCTTGCGATCAACAACTCTTAAGAAAGCTGTATTAGTAGTGACAGTAGCGTTCGCTTTATCTTAACTCGCAATTATCTGCTTGACTTACGTTTACATGATGCCCCCTCTTCACATTGTGCAAATCCGGATCTCTGTTTTTTTCTCATTTTTTTCTTCATTTTCTCAAATTTAATTTTTACTTGTCTACGTGACAGCTCGATCACTCGTTTCATTACCTTTCCGATGACCAATCGATAATCATTGTGTCGAGTTGTCGGTGCCGTTATCATTTTTTCTAAGTTTCATTTTATCTATCGTGCACTAATAGATCTCAAGTTGGTCTAGGTTTTTCTTCCTGAGGAGCTCGATAAGTTCCTTTTATGTCGTGTTCTAGTTCTCTAGTGAGTTATAATGAGTGTTGTTCTAAATCATATTAGCACACCGACTTTTCATGAAAATCTCGGAATGGTTGGAAGTGCCCATCGAGACGCGGGTCATCACCATCATCCCTTTTCTCCATTTCCGCAGGAGAACTTCCTGCTCGGGAAATCTCCCAAACTCATTTCCGCTTCATGGGAAACATTGGAAAGGCTACCGAGAATGTCACCACCTACGTCCGAGTCGATTACGACACATTTATTATCAACTTCATCTCCGTCTTCTTCAGCGTCACCAAACTATTTCGATTCGTTTCTGTACAAAGTGATTTGTACTCCAGGATTTCTCAAGTCAGCCAAGGAAAATTACATTCAGCCAATGTTGGACACAGAATTCAATCAAATTGTGTTACCAGTTGAGTGTGGCAAGAACTGCGCTTTCATGTACCTCACCAGACTGTGTCAGGGGTCCAAAGGACCGTGCATTCTCTTCAATGCTTGTTATTGGCTCACTCCAAATGAATTCCAGAGTATAAGTGGGCGCAATTCCGCGAAGGTATAAAATCCAGACATTCAAATTGCTTTGTTACATAATATTATTATTACTATAAACAAAGAATGTGCCCAAACTTTCTCAGAATCACACAGTAAAACCCTATGCATCTTTTCGAATGACCGAGCTCATCCGCAAATGTAATAACATAAATGCTAATACAATAATTGTATTTATGCCCACGCATTTGCTAGCCATATGTCATAACTTTAAATTGCATTATGTCGAAATATATTCAGCGTACAACATGATTTGAGTTCTGAGAAAGGTCATGTGTAACAATAAGATGTGTTATCATTAATGTTGTGGAATGCCATGAAATTAAAACAAAATAATTTTTTGCTTAGGATTGGAAACGATCAATTCGACACAACGGGAAATCCATCAAATTGCTAATTAACAAAGGAATTCTCACAGTTCACTCACCGCTTTGTGACTGCGCGTATGGATCTGGCATTGAACCTTTTGTGGAGAAATACGCAACAGCGTCACCACCACCAATCTTTTCGTCTGCGAGTCTGGTATGAACACATATGTAATTACTCTGCTAATTAATCACAAATGTATATTCGTTGAGGCGAAATTTTTGTTGGTCATTTTGTAAAGGCAGACGTTAGGTAGGTACATCAAGTTTTCGTGAATATTAATGAGTTTTGGGTTAACAAATTGCATTTTTTGCATGCTGCTAAAAATTAGTATGTGCTTTTCAAAGTCCGTATATCTCCAGGGGGAAATGCATTTCCATTTTGACCCGTGGGTCAATCAAGAAACCCTTTGGCAGTCTTTTCATCCGCTGTGATCATCTAGCAATGCAAAGGAAGATTACGCTGCATATACATAAGAATATCTGCTCGTAATCAATTTTTCTTTTATCGTATTTCATAGCTTATGTGCCTTAGCGTTTTTCTTAATTTCCATTAAGTACATTGTAACGGCTAAACAATGTCTTTTTTTAATCTTGGTAGTCGTCACTAGGACTGATCTCCATTGCCACATTGTCTGACAGGCCAACAGGCCGAGGCCATGCATTACACTTTCGTCAAACCAGCAAACCACGAAATGATCCAGAAAGCAAGGTTTACTCTCTCACTCTTTACTTACACGAGAGAAAAACCTGAGTAATCATGACATTTACAATTTACCGACTGCTGTCGGAACCATTGAGGGATTAACAATAGAGAAATAATTAAACACAGGTAGCCTGCCTCGGGAGCTGCTCCAAAAGGTTCAAAACATTCCGAAATGATTAATAATTACAATGCCCGAGAGAATTCTCCCTAAGAATATTTACGCATTCAAAATCCAGCCCTATTACTACAGTGCAGTAGAACATGAAAATTTCAAACCTAAAGGCACAAAAGAATAGAAAGACGGACTCGTCTACTCATTTTTTTCCTTTTTAAAACTTCATAAAAAGCATAAGAAAATGATGATCTTAAGAAGACAGAATCATCACATCATATATACAAAGCAACAAAGTACACACAACAAATAATAACGCATTTGATGCTACTCAAAAGAAAGTCTTTGACTTCAAATGTGCTGTTCGGTTTGCTTGGTTGTATTGAGTTAACTCTTTGGAAGCAAGTTGCGGGTTAAATAACACATAGCCCCAGTCTCTCTAGAAGAACCCTTTATCTGACTTGGCTTGGCCAAGAAGAAGCTGTTGCTTCTGTGTGGTAGTCTGCTAATAGTTTATTCAAAACGTAATCTCAAAAAGACACAAAGACGAGATGATGCATTTCAAACTTCATAGAAAATTGCTTTTCTTTTTTTGCTGGATGGACGTTGTTCTTTATGAGAAAATCCATCTCTCATTTATTGAAGTCTTCCCTGGTGCTTCCTTTTTTGCAGTCTTGAAAGGATTCCCTCACTTCTTTCCATTATTCAGTAGTGAATAGAATGATGCAGCCAAAATAGATGATGAGCCTATGGCTGAGCAATGATGTTGATTAGAGAGATTCGTCTGCTTAAAAACGCGTTCATTTAAACAATTTGTGAAGACGCTCTTTCTTTCCAATTCTAATTAAAATATGCGTTTTCTTAGAAATTACACTGCCTTTAAAGGAAGATACAGTATATAATACGAACCAAAAGACTAGGTGTGAAATTGCTTCTGTCTTATCTCTTTTGCCATGTTTTTTTTCGTACAGGACAATCGGGGAATTTCATACAGTGGTAATGATTCTGAAAGTGGGAGATCAGACATCCTGGGAGGAAGTGAAGACGATCCTGAACGTGAAGAAAAGATTTCCTCTTGCAATGGGTATCCGGAATATCAATAAAAAATCTTTTAAAAATGTTAAGAAATCATTTCCCTAACCCGACAACATCGTTTTTTACAGAGATTTGGAGAGTAGTAAGGAAGAAAATCGGATTTTAGCTGAGGACATGCGGATCGAAGCAAATATGATGGATGAAGAAGCAAGCAATGGTGGCAACACTGAAATGTTCCGAGAATTAAAGTCGCATTTTGCCCCTCTTCACAGTTTAGGTAAGTCAAGCCGTACAAATTCTTTTTTTTTGTGATCTCCTCGTCGGCGATCTACCAGCTCTAGCTCAGCATGAGTAAGCATTGACTGACACATGTCCAGTTTCTCACAATCAGATGAAACTGGTAGTAATGATGGCATTGTGACTTACCAGATTTCGTTTTTATTGTCCAGCTCAGAGCCCAGTCCTTTTACTTATGCTTTCATGTTTCATCTTATACTGTTAAAAATGGATTGTGTGCTTAATCTCTACTGATTTCACCTTCAAATCTTAAACAGTAGCAGAAAGACGAATAATTATTTATAAACCGAGGTCCATTTATGTCTTATTTAATCATCTGTTTTAATTTTATCCGCGTCCGGTGACTCAAACATGTATAGAAGGTACTCCTTTACGTTCATAAATAGCTTGGGGAATTACCAAGATGACTTTGCGGGAGGTATATCATTCAATGGAAAGGTTACAATGGGTTTTTATACAAAAATTAATGAGAAATTCATCGGTCTTTCAAATGTTGCAAAGGAAAATAATATGGTACATGTAAGCTTTGATTGTGTGTGATTCGAGTCAAACCAATGGCTTCCACATCTTTTATCACTAAAATTGGTATTACCGGCGCAAAAAAAAATTAAAACGTCCAGACATTCCGAACAAAGAAAAGTATCTTTTGATCATTATAATCCATTTTAAGAAGTTCTATAATTTTATATAGAATAGTTGATTGTATTGAAGCATCAAACTTCAAAGTACGTGTTCCTCTATCAAATATCGCCGATGGTAGCTGACAAATCCCATGCTCTATTCGCTACTGCCTTACCTTTTTGTCAACCATTAATCTATTCAGTTTCTGTAATCATTTTGCTTCTTTAAAAAAGGAAACGCATTTAGGCACTCGCATCGACAGTGTCAAAGGACATTATTGGATTAAACTCGTCCAAAAAATGGTGATTATGGGAATTCAATAGTTAAACAGCAATTCAACTTATCTCTATGTAATATTTTACAACTCCCCCATCTTTCTATTAACGATTCTCGAGAACCATTATTTCACCAAATATAGATAGGTAATCATCCTAAGTTTGGCAGGCTTCTAATAGCATATTAAAAAAAGCTATGCTCACATAATATTGTCCGTGTTCAGTTACTCGACTTGTCGCCCCCTACTCTTTTGAATATGGACAGAGAGATGCCAAAAAATTTGTATGTCTTAAGTGTGCTTGAAATTCTTGGCTAAACTTATTATACAGCTACATTAGATAGTTTGTATGATGAGATGACAATGGTCAGAAAAAAAATACTTGGTGGAATGTATCGTTTCTCCTTCTGAAAGGCAGAAAAAATTGCAGCACCATAAGGTATTTTAATAATCATGATCGCCGTGTGATATATTATTAGGAACAGTTTCGGTTAGTTTCAACTACTACTGCAAGTAATAAGGGGTAAGGTACGGAAGCAGTAATCCAGTCAAGTCAGTCATCTTTGTGTGAATGCCTCTTTTTTAAATCTCGTAATATGATTAATGAATCTTCACTCCCTTCAAGCTCGAAGAGAAGAAAAATAAAAAAATAATGAAAAGAGGACTTGACTACCACAATAAATGCTGGTTACTTTACCTATTTTTTATGGTGTGTGAATGCATAGCATGTTGTAAACTCGGAAGCATATGGTGGCTATCTGCTTCTTAAAAGTTTATATGAATAAACGTTAATTTTTTTGTTGTACAGATTTTGTTGGAAAAATCTTGACTTTTTACATTTCCGATTCTTTCAATAAAGTTCAGATATTTTCATTTTTGTACAAAAATGTTATACTTCAACTTTATAAAATAATTATGACGATTTTCTGGGATAGAACTCAAGAAACTATTTAAAACTAAAGATATCAATCCTTTTTTTGTAAGTTTTAATCATAATCTTGCAAAATATGTCAACTAACTATTCTTTATAATCAAAATACTAAACAACACAATATTCAAATATGGTGCATGGGAAAATGCATTTTTTCCATACATATTTATCAAAGCAATATTCGACTGTCGTCTTATTTAATACAGGCAACTCAAATAAGTATCGTTGTTTCAATTTCAATTATCACGAATTTCACTTCCTTTTGTAATAGATTAACCGCATCATACCTTTTAAAATGGAGGTGGTGACAAAGGACACAGTAACTTCATATTAGTTTCTGTCAGACATTTGATATTGTGTAGAAAAGATTATTGAAGAAGCACTTGTTTCTGATATTTTATTCTCATCATTCGATTTGTCTTATCAAAGAGAAGATAAAAAATGTTTTTGAATTGCTGTAGCTGGAGAATTCATAAAATAGATATTGTTGATTTCTTTCTTTGTTATTTTTAGTGGATCTTATCACGTTTAGAGATTCATGACTGAGGTTTAGTGATGATAGGTAAATATATGCATTAAAATGATTTACTTCGTACGAATCGGATGAGATAAGACGACAGAACTGTAAATAGACATTGAAACCACGGATATTCGTGAACATTACATTGAACTGAGTTACTCGTTGATTCGAAACGACATTTGACCGGATCCGTCATTGAGTTTTTCTTCCATAACGTTAAAAATTGTCTTGCGCTAAATTGCGTCAGTACTTCATGTCGTTATTTTGTTTTTAGTTAAGGTCTAGTGAAGATCGTTTTCATGTGATTTATTAAGAAATACAGAGAAGAAAACTTCTTTTTTTTAGCTCAGCAGTCATATTCTTTTACATGAGCTTTATAGCCACGTTTTAAGAATCTTTTTTGTGGGTTGTGCAAACACGTTGTTCTCAAAATAGTAAGCTGTAGTAGTGCATTTATTTCAGTAGGCACCTTGGGGGAAAACTTAAAGTGAATATCCGCTCCTCACCGCAAAACTTCCGTCGCTCTGTCTATTCACTCTTTTTATTTCTTCAAGTTTAGGGGATTTTGTATGAAAGAACAAAATTTGGTTTCTTCATAGATAAGCGTCCCCCAATTGAGGGTACTGACTTCACTTCTTTGAGACTGCTTTACAGTAAACAACCTGTGAGAGTAATATTTTATGCATTTTCATGATCCTCATATAGTCCAAAGACTATTTTGCATTTTCGTCTTTCGACACTTTCATTCAACTGATACCGGATGCTTGCTAATTTATGTGAAGTACATGACTGCTTCTTTTTCTGATGATTACGATAATGATCTGACGTGTGAGTTGTAATCCGCGTGATTTGCTCACTCACTTCTTTCTTCATGCTTGTTTAGTCTCCCTCCTTCGTTTTTTTGGAATAGCTACCAGCCACCAGCTTAGTGCTCGTGATCAACCACCAAAAATTCCTTAAGATAATCAGGATGCGATGCGTGCTTTTACTTTGTTGTTTTCTCAATTATGCATCCTAATTAAGTGTACATGGATAGCTTACTATTTGCGAAATAAAACAGCATTGAGTGAATTAGCTCATATACAGATATAGGAATGGAAAGAATCTCACTCTCTTGCTCACTTGTACTTCACAGATAGAAAGGAAAACTTATTACAACCGGAGCATTGGGAACAGTATTTCCATTTTGATATATTTTGCCGCAGAATTAGCACTTCCTTAAGTAGTAGCTATAATCAAAAGTCGGGACCATGGACTAGTCCACATTATCTAAACATTGATTGAAGAATGGAAGAGGCACACAGTAATTCTAGCACGAATCTATTAGGAGCATTATGTGCTATCTCATGTTGCTGCGGACAATCCTGATGAAAAATACCGATAGAACGTGACGATTGGTCTTTTGACTCTTTTCTATTATGTTTTAGATACATTATATCATCAAAACTTTTGCTAAACTAAAATGATGGTGAATTGAAGAAATAATATCGTATGAAACGATCTAAATATTATTTTATAAGGACCAATACACTTTCATTTGTATAGATTGCCAGATATCAATCAATATTCATGTCAGCAGGCGTTCCATGTCGTGCGTGTCATGTACATTGTAAGTGCCCTCTTTGAGTATCATATCATGTTTCTTCCCATTCCATCGGGCATCTTCCATTTTTGTATTTTTCTTTCACTTTCCCATCCTACGTCTCCAGTGTCATGATACAATTCAGCTTTCAACGCAAGTACCAAGATTTCATTATTGCGAGAAATATATTTTTCTTTACCAAAGTCGAGAAAATCATGACTGCTCTTGAAAAGAAGTGTCTATTGAGAATGTCCGTTACGTACATAAAGAAAATTGGATTTGATCACNATCTTCCATTTTTGTATTTTTCTTTCACTTTCCCATCCTACGTCTCCAGTGTCATGATACAATTCAGCTTTCAACGCAAGTACCAAGATTTCATTATTGCGAGAAATATATTTTTCTTTACCAAAGTCGAGAAAATCATGACTGCTCTTGAAAAGAAGTGTCTATTGAGAATGTCCGTTACGTACATAAAGAAAATTGGATTTGATCACAGTTCTTTCTTGAATCTTGATGTGGAGGAAATTAAAAATAGATTTCTCGATATAACTTGTGCGTAATTATGATTTGATCATAATTTTTGGACATCATGAACCTGATGTCTCACATATATTTTGACATTATTATTACGAAACCTGTAAAAGTTTTTCGTCTTTTTTTTTCGTTTACTGTCGCATGGTGATCAGATTGTTATTTCAGTTTTAGGCATTAAAATCAACATTATACATTATGAGATGGGGTGTTCTGAAACGAAGCATTGTATATAAGCCTGAAGATCAATGCAATGCAGATATTGCTGTCATCAATCATAAAATGTTGTCGCTCGCTTCATCCTCTTTTCTCCTTTCTTTACTAGTTTGTCCGCACAATCTTCCCAAAATTTGTTCGTGTAGCGACAATCACTTTTTTATCTCAAGTTATACATCGTCTGCACTTTTGAGGCAAAAAAAGGAACAGCCGGAAGTCGAATGTGACGGTCCAGCGGACATGCACAGGTAGAAGCAGAAACAAAAAAAAACTACAAAGCACAACCATGAGCACTTCTTCCCCCTATATTACGTCTTCCATTAATTATTTTAAGTCTCAGTCTCACACCACACATTTGACTCGCTGTTGCCACTATTACGACTTTAGCGTTGAAATATCAGTGGAATCCAAGCATAAAAAATGACTTACGATTAGGAGAAGAGGGACAAAGATTGCTCAAAACAAGCTGTGTACTATACGTACGTATAGCAAATTTTAGGTAAACTTTTTGTTTCGCTTTCCGAAGACGAGTCATTTGTCTACTTAAACTTCATTAATTTAATGCATCGCTTCAGGATTTCATCCCTTGTATAATTTTTACACATCTCTCTTGTACTTTTCTATTTTATAACAAATAAATTGCTTATTCATTTTCATTTGTTCCTCGTTCCTTTTTTTTTGTTGTTTTGCATATTTATTATTGGTC
>JAHZMX010005001.1:0-17676 GCA_027743895.1 Seira musarum
CCCGGGATTTTGCAAAGAAGTAGTAGTCGGGACTACGCTGGATTGAAATTCACAAGATCGGATTGTTGGAATGATTGGCAATTTCGAAACTCATTCGGAAATTGAAAAAAAAATATACGCAGGTATTACGTGATTTTAGGTGGTTAAAATGACTATAAGTTTTATCAAAAACTCGATATCAGGAGGAATTTTGTTCAGAAATCACTTTGGATTCTGACGCAAAAACGACTCGGAATATAAAAGTTTGGCTGGGGTTCTAAAAATTGGTTAGCAGAAACGTTTGATAGTGTTTGAGGTTACGCCAAATTTTTAAATAAATGTAATATAGACAAAGTGGATTCTAAAACTAAAAAACGACTGCAATTCAGAAAAGAAATTGGCCGGAAACATTTTGGATGCATGAATTTAAAAAAATCACAATTTATTAAATAGTACTAAAACGATTGAAACCTTTAAATGAGAAATCTGACGGTCAGGATGATAAATTAACCGACTTCCCAATTAAATAATTTTGTACCAAGAAGAAATAAAGCAGCATAAGTTAAAGACGAGTGTGCAAGAATAAGCAAACCGCATAAATCTAAAGTAAAGGCACCAAATTTGACTCTGGTGTTTGGGGAATCCGAATTTGGACTCGTGCTTAATTTAACACATGGGAAAGTTTAAATTAGTTCCAAAAAATACTAATTTATTATAAAAAATCGAACGCCTATGCATATTCTAATCTAAATCCTTGTTCCAAAAAAATTACTACCGGTTTTTAAAATAGTATGCGAGAGTAATAGTTAACTTGGTTTGAAAAGTAAATAAGAACTTAAAAGTCTGCTAAGCTTTGGAGGACGTTTTGAGAAAAACACGAAGCTAACAAATGCTTAAGTTCTGATCAGTTGGCATAGGTTCAGAGAATCAACGTAATGATATGTAAAATAAAACAGTATTGGTGTGCAAATTAAGCAATAAAAGAGAGCTTTTTTACGCGCATTAGGTAATTTAGTGATAAATTAAATTGACGCAGATACACAAGTAAACCATTCTCTAACAAATATTAGGGGCAAATGCACACACTTTTGATACAATTTCTGGTGTAAAGTTAATCGCACAAAACTACTCTACAAAAGCGACAAAAATATTTTGAAAGGTCAACTTTAATATCAATTTTGAAATCAAAACAAAATAACAAAAAGCTGTGCTCACATAATCTAATATACCAAAAGGAACTACAGTTTCTATATGATACATTTTGACATCCCGTCCACTATTTGTTGTATATTTTGCAAGTAAAATTAATCCTAAAAATTTTTTCGCCGTAAATTGAATTTCATATTAAGTAAAATTTAATGCTTTCTTAATGCTTGCCCAACATCCCACAACGGCAAACTAGATTTTGAAATTTAAAAATTCCAGGTTTGCTTAAGTCCTGAAAATATGCAGAGTATGTATATGTTTATTTTATGAACAAGGACACAAATGATAATTAACAAACTTAGTTACTACGAACGAATAGAACGTAACAAACCGAAAAAACAGAATTTTAATAGTTGTAATATTATTGGTGGTTAAATATTGACACGTTTTCCGACGCGTTTCTGACTCAAGCATTATCGTAGATATCACAAAACTAGAAAATAGACATTAATGTACGCAATATAATTAAAAATTTTTGAAGGTAAGAAGAGATATAAAAATAATTATTGGATTCCTAATGACATGGAACTTTTGAAATCACACGTAATTTGAGAATATTTTTAATTAAGTTTGTAAATATTGATTTTCAATTAGCGCTTCAAATTTTTGTAATCTGATACTTTGATTGTCACCCGTAAATTAGAAATCCCGCGTAATTAATTTTTTTAGCATCACTTTGAAAGATTTGGCATTTGTACTAGAATTCCAGGAAAAAATTTCCGCGCGTCCGGAAAAATTCTTTGTTACTCGGGATTCAAAATTCTGAAAATGCTTTGTCAAATTTCCTTAATTAGTTAAAATTTGCATGACCGGAAAAAAATTTGCAACCTGGGAATTTGAGTGTCACCCGGGATTCGTAAAATCTGAGGACCTTTTTGCAGATGTATATATTACGTGAGACCGGAAAAAAATTTTTGCCACCCGGGATTTTGAGGGTCACCCGGGATATTTAGTGTCATCCGGGATTTGAAAAATCTGAGGACCTTTTTGCAGAAATACTAAAATAAATATAAATTTCGGGTGACCGAAAAAAAATTTTTTGCCACCCGGGATTTTGAGTGTCACCCGGGATATTTAGTGTCATCCGGGATTTGAAAAATCTGAGGACCTTTTTGCAGAAACACTAAAAGAAACAAAAATCCCGCGTGACGGGAAAAAAATTTTTGCCACCCGGGATTTTGAGGTTCATCCGGGATTTTTCGATTCCTTAAATTTCTGCTCCTTTCATTTTTAAAAGAATTTACAGGTACGCTTCTTTCGCTGCATAATCGTGCTTTTACAGTTGTACTAAAATTTAAATATGCAATTTCCTTTAACATTAAAAAAACAGATATCAAATTTTTTGATTCTTTTGGAATGCATAACAAATTGGAAATTTCGGTAGAAATAAGTTTGCTTTATTTCTTAGAAAAATGTATTCCGTTGCAGAAACTTTTGTTCATGCAGATTGTACAAAAAAATATAGAAAGTAGCGCAGCGATACTTAAAAAAAGCAAGAAAAAAAAAACTCAAAAGCTTTGAAAAATTTGCTCCCAATTTGTGTAGGCTCACGTTTCGTTTCTCTTTACCTCCGACTGGCATAAGTTCTCGCAGACTTCAGAAGACTTACTTATTTAGATACATTGCCCGCATCAACGTCAATTTTAGAATTCCTCACGATATAAAACATATTTTTTCTGTTACTATTGATATTGCTTTTTGCATTAAAGCCTTGTAGGATTTTGTGGTTTGGAGTGGGTAGGTATGCTTTGAATTGCGAACAAAGGAAAATGATGTTTGCATTGAATTCAGAATTTCAAGGAACATCAAAAACGATTTTCCCACTTTATTCGAATAAAGAGCGCGTTTATCCAGAAAGAATGAAGCTGGAGTAAGTCGTGAGTTTGGAGGGAGGAAGGAAGGAAAAACGATACCGTATCTAAATATTAAACAAACATTTCGAGAATCTCTTGTTCGTTTTGGTGTTTTTAGGGACATGAAATTAGAGGACAGATCACTAGGGGAAGGCAAAAATTTGTCCGTCGTTTTATTTTTTGTCTGTCCTGTTGTAGTATTTTAGTATGAATTTTCTTAGGATTGAACTCAGCCATATGGAAGTGAAATTTTATTACAATCGTTAATACTTTTTTGGAAAGTGAAATCATCTGTTAATTCATGTAAATGCGCTGTTCGTAATAAATTTTTAAATGAGCGTATCAGCTAAAAGATCAGCCATAATCGGTGGTTATTTCAAAACTCAAACCTATTTTAAAATAACACCAAAAACTTAACAACCCTTTGGTATTAGCCCAAAATTTTATCACAAGGGTTCCGATTTTGTCCCCCCTAATCGCATATACCAGATATATTGTGGAGATCAGCGTATTTTCCTGGTTATGAATCCGTCGTCGAAATACTGGAGATATTTCACGATAACAATTAATTTTAATTTTCGTGAATTAAAATGCCCATTTACATTGCATTGGTTGCAATCCACATCAACACGAACTTTCAAAACCGGGGTCGTGCGGTATTTTTACATTTAATCAGCAACTGCGACCGCCCTTCTCTCTATCAGCCGTATGTAACAATGTCGATGCTTGCCCTAAGCGATACATATTTTTGCCAAAAAATTAAAATTAGAAATTATTGTGAAATATCTCCAGTATTTCGACCACGGATTCGGAACCAGCAAAAAAAGCTGATCTAGACAGTATGTCTGGTATATGCGATTAGGGGGGCACCAAAATCGGTTCCCTTTTCAGAACCAAAATCCCATGAATATATCACAAAAACCACAAACTTCTGCTAATTCCGAAATCATTTAAAATTTTAATGTTTTCATAGTCCCACGAAACTTTATTACTGTCTGAAAACTTTACGAAAATTAAAATCCCTATTTACATTACAAAGGAATGTGTACCATGAAAAGACACGGACGCTAAACGAAGCATACCAGACTAAACCAGACATACCTATAGCATTCCCCGCCGCCTACGCTTTACATGAAATTCTCTAAATCTAAATGTTCATTAAAAAATGTGCCACTAATGCGCAACAGAGACAAGCTGAACAAAATGGCTAACGAAGGAGAAAAGTCCTCTCTTAAATATAATAATACATTAATAAGCAGCTTTAAGGAGAAATTATTCAACTTCGCTGGGATTACACTACAGCAATGCATTGCAATGGCGAGAAAACATCAAAGAATAATTTGTGTTTGTTCGTTATTATCACGTTAAACGCTAAGGATGGTAGACGGTTGGCTGATTTATAGTGCAAGAATAAATAAATTAATATGACCATCTAATGAAATATGCTTTTCGCTCGATTCAGTATTTTAAGACCTGCAAGCATGTGCGGTATTTTTTGGTGAGTTTTTGATATTTTCTGGAAATTATTAGGCTCTTTGCACGTGTAAATTTAAAAAAAGTTAAGTTATACATTTTTTCGTAAATAAAAGAATAGAAAAACTCATTAAAATAGATTTATTTTCTTTTTTCAGGAGAGCGTCAACTCCACCAGTGAGTCCTTAAATGGGTAGGCGGACTCGGTCATTCAGAGAAACGAAAACTGTAATCCCGACGAATTCTTCAGTTTCATCTTCTGTGTGGTTCATTTGGCTAGTGTTTTGGTGAAAACTGTTGCACGGTTTTTGGGAATGTGCTTGTATTCTCTTGGAGGTGGGATACAGTCGGAATCTAGGAGTTCTATTCATTATCTCATTGTGAACTTGGCTGTTGCAGGCTTACTTTTTGGTTCGACTGTGCTATCGTTCTCCGCCGTTTTTGAGATTACTGGAAGGTACGCGAATATATTACGACGTAGGTTTTCTTAAAAGAGGGGAAATTTTTGTTGTTATTGAAGAGCGAATATGCATAGTGTCCGCTTTTCACGAAAAGGATATACTCCAAATGGAAATATTTACTATCGCAATCAAACGAAAAAGTAACATGGTTATAGCGTTCTTTCATTATTTGAAATCTAATTGAGAATTTGGTTTACAAAATCGATACGTTTGGCAAAACTATAAACGACTTGGGTGAAATAGCAGTAAAATATGTGGAAAGTTAAGGAAAAACCCATTAAAACTCATTGTTCTTTTCTGTCAGCAAATCCAAAGTCGTTTATATGACCATCTGTAAAAATTACAACAGTTTCCAAAGTGTATTCGAGCCCATTTCTTTATGTTTTATGTTTGTTCCGGTAAAATATTTGTAGTCCTTTTTTTGTCATGCAATCCATCTACCTATATTACTACTTGTCCTACAACCGATATTCTAACGGTTTGAAATTTACATATTGTACCTGCAAGTTTATAGGTAGATAAGGTAGATCTTTTCTTCAGACGTCATCATATCATGCACGGCAAAACGAAGAAGGATGCACATGACACGAGGCAATTATGTGGCGAAAGGAATCATAAATTTTCTCTAGCTTTCACCTTCCTTGGCCCAAATAAATATTAATATGCGCAAAACGTACAAGAGACTAATAACAAGGGAGGGAGAGACAAGCGAACTAAAGTAATATTTTGTAGTGAAACCAAATGAAATGTACACGGTTTCGTAATCTACACGTAAGTCAAGAGAAAAGGAAACAGTAGTAACTAATTTTGCAATAAAACTACAAGTCTTTCACTTTGTTCATCGTGTCGTACTCTCTACGTAAGTCTCCTTATTTTGAAGATTGCATGGTTTTTCATCACTTTTTTCCTCTGAAAGCTTTCATTCTGTAATTAAGGGTATTCTCAATCAATATGTAACTGAAGCACTACTAACGGATCGAAGGTATATGAATCTGCTGGAATGTAAATTTTATACATATGATTCGTACGGGTTGGTTATTTTTGGCACTATTTGTTTGGCACTAGTATTATTGGCAGCGGATTCTTGGCACTTATATCGCAGGCACTGGAATTTAAGGCACTAAAATTGTAGGCACTGGGAGTTTGGGCACTTTATTGAATGGCACTGGGATCTTAAGCACTTATGCGAAAGGCACTGGTACTTTAAGCACCATAGCTGAGAATTTAAAATATAGTATAACTTTGAAAAGAAATAGAGATTAATAATAGCTCCGCCAAGGCTTTCGACTATGCTTACATTGGAACCACGCACTTTACAGGTTCGAAATACAAATTTTCAGACCATATTTTTTATGCCATTCGATTCAGCGTGTCAAATAGTTTAGAAAAAATCTGCAATTTCAAATTCACATCGTTTCCAATGCCGTTAAAAATTTGTTAGACATTCCACTTTTGCTTCATATGTTTGTATATGTACACATTTTATTTCATTCCATAAAGTCAGCATAATTGTAATACGTATGAGGACGCATTATAAAATCACAAATTAGCAAAATGCTTATTTTTCCCCATGATTGTAAGGTAAATTTAGTCCAATTCACAACAAAGATTTGGGAAAAGTAAGTATTTTGATAATTTGTGATTTTGTAATGCGTTTTCTTACGTATTACAAATTTGCTGACTTTATGGAATGAAATAAAATGTATACATACACAATTGTATGAAGCAAAAGTGGAGTGTCTAACGAAATTTCAACGGCATTGGAAACAATGTGGATTTGAAATTGCAAGTTTTTTCTAGACTATTTGACACGCTGAATCGAATGGCATAAAAAATTTTGTCTGAAAATTTGTATTTCGAACCTGTAAAGTGTGTGGTTCCATTGTCAGACTCGCCCTACATCATATCATGTCATCAGTGTTCGTACAACCTTTTGGGATTCATTCAACTTTTTACGTATTGACTAGCTGCAGTACGCACAGTCAGATATGGCATTTTGTCCAGGTTCGGGTACAGTTCTGTGGGTGGGTTTTTAAGGCACAACTAGATTTTACGAGCAAATAAGTAAGTATTCAAATATTTTATATGTGCAAGGGTTTCAATTCAACTCCATTTAACGTTGTATTTTGTTTTGCCCATTCCAGTCACACTCAATAAAACCCACCTCACGGATGGCTGACAAAACTGGGTAGAACTTTCTTTCTTGTTCGTACCCGGCTTCACCTTCACCCATCTGCCATGTCTTCGCGTATGCAATACATTAAGCACGGTTTTCTTTTAAATTATTTTACATTCACATCAAAAGTGAATTCATTGGACTTTAGTGGCTTTTTTAGAATTGGCAATATGCGAACATAACAGATAATGAAATAAATATTGCGGAATTTTTTCATACTTTAGCCTAAATCTAAAAAAAATAAAATCACCTACGTTCAGAATTGTTAATTGGTAATCACTGGACAATAAAAAAATCCACCCGTTTTTAAATGGGCATTCCCCACCACCTCAAAAGTAGTTTTTATTAGGCTTTTCCGAGATTTAAAAGATTAACATTATTATTATTATTTCCCATAAAACCCCGGTTACGAACAATTCAATCACATTATTGCCCACGAAAAATCAATATTATCCAGTAAAACCCGCTTTTCCCTGCACCCGCCAATTTTTGTTAAAATCCGCGGGTAATTAACAAGTCTGGTTACGCTACATCCGCTGTAATTTTTAGTTGGACCAGTGCGAAATGCAAACGCTGAATAGCTGACGGGCAATGAAAAAGCATTTTCATTTCCCCTTCAAACATAAAGTCTTTAGAAAATGCATCGCTTCATAAGCATTATCTCACCAAGGTAATATTACTTGCATTTTTTTTTCTTTAAAATGACAGGGAACGAAGCTGTTTCAGACGAAAATCACTGCAAACCTACCTGTTGCTCTTCACTGTTCACAATCTTCGGATTTTTTTTTTCACCTCATCATCATCCCCATCCATAAAAAAAATCCTATGCTTCAATCCAAGTTTGCTTATTCACAGCGTAGGTCTTCAAATGCTTTTACACTGATCGAAGCAACAATACAAGCGCAAGCTTGTCTCTTTCTTTACCCACGCTCAACATTACCATCGTCACGGTCATTATATCATCTTCTGCAACAAAGCAAAAGGGAGAAAAAAAACAACGTCAAATTCTGCCTATCTTCATCCTCATATTAGGGATCCTGCTTCGCTTTCAGCGTTCCAGACAAAAAAATATCAGCATCATCATCACTTTCATCAGCAGTGAATGCATTTACAATTGCAATCACAAAAACACTGTCAAGTTTAGTTCAGACAGACAAGCGCCGGCTCCTTATTGCTTTTTTTTTGTTGTTGTTGCTGTGTGAATTTGAGTCTCGTTCTGGTTGCATTACATTACATGGATGGTGTTTTTATTATGGGGTTACCTCAGTTCGAAACATAAACACATCAGCAATCTGACAGCAAAGTAAAGTCTTCTTTACAAAATTAATTTTAAGGAAGTTTTCAAATAATTTTTGTTATACTGCTGAACGAGCAAATACGTTAGGTGAACTATAATTTATCTCAAATTATTTATGTTGTTACGGATTCATAATATTTTTGGTCGCAATTTTTTTGCGATAGTTAATGTTCATCTTGTCCAAATCAATGCAAAAAAAATTGAGAGGAGAAATCGACTTTGTTGCAGTTGAACCAAACGTGATGGATCAAAATTAAAAATTTGGTTTTGTAAATTCAAAAAGTAATTGCGACTGTGACGTTACGAGTTTCCAAATACAGTTTATAATAAAGTGCGTGAATAACACAATTCTTTACACGAAACGCGACGTTGGAGCTTGTGACAGTGAACAGTAAGAAAATCATTTGCTCATGAGTGACTACTTCACTTCACTGTGAAGCCCGTGAAATTGTTCCTGAAGTAGCATTCTGAAATAGTTTATTTTATTAATTCAGTGGAAAAAAGTGCTTGCCCCATGGAACCTAGCTTAACGAATGACGAATTCTGCATGAACTATAAAAAACAAAAAAAAATCACGACTAAATTTTAAGTATGACTCAATTGAGTGGCATTGACTATAGTGCAATAAAGCGAATTGACGATAAGAATTTATGTATAAATAGTTCGTGCAAAAATGATAATCATTCCTTGCACTTCATAATCGAATGTGTCGTGCATCAGATCAAATCAAAGGTATGAAAAATATTTATTGGTTCATGACACATTTTGTTCAATTTCAGACTTATTCTCACGTACTTCTTGTACGTGAGTAATGAATGTCAACATAAAAAGTCATTCAACATTTAAACTGGAGATAGATTGATGAATGGAACAACCATACTGTTTGGGTTAGAAAAACGTAGAATAATAAATGTTTTTATTTTTATTTTGCATACGTAGATTCAGCATCTGAGAAGTAGACTTGTTCGGACAAACTGGCATGTCATATTTTTGTCAGCAATTTGTTAAAGCTTTTATCGTGACCTTGACGACATGCATTCGAGTCGTTCATTTTCTTCCACATCTAAATCAAAGCCATCCAGTAACATTGTAAAATGGAGAACTACAAAGCCGGACGGCATAATTTGTCCGAAAGATTTATTTTAACTTGTCCTTTTTTCTGTGTGTACGCAAATTTACGCTGCAAATAAGACAAAACAGTTGGATAATGGAGAAGGCTGTGATGATAACATTTTTCTGATTATATTTGATTTCAACTAATTTTGAAACTTTCCCCCAAACCCGAGTACGTATCACAAAGTTATCATGATAACAAAACATAGGCGTAATTTAGCTTACTCTACTTTCACTATGCACCATTCGATGAATTATAATTTCTGTATCAGAATAGATAAGAAAAATTGTGGACACAAAAGTTGAACATCAAATCAAAACAGGTACGATGAATTCAGTGGTACAAAAATCGTCTGAAATTTACGTTTTTCAACCCATAAAATGAGTGGTTCCATTGTTAGATTTATCCCCAATTTAAATTTGAATGGCAGTGCAAGCATTGGGTCATATTGCAAACTGCGTAAATTTATAAATTGCTGATGTTCATTTTCAGATTATTTTTCAAACAACCGAATTAAGACCGACAACAGGGTTTCAGCTTGGCATTTGACTCCTCTGCTCTTATCAAATCAAGGATGGACTCCGTTCTGAGCACAAATGTAAATGAAAAAAGTGTAGATATTTTTCATGAAATTCTCGAAATAACTGTACAATTTTTTTGTGAAGAAAAAGAAAGCTAATTGGATGAAAATTCTGTTACAGAATTCCATTTGAAGGAGGAAGCGTAGCGTACGTGATTTGTTGCAGCTCATTAGGAAGAAGCAGATCCTGAAGAGGGCTTACATCGTTAAATTATTTATGATGGTTAGCTTGTCTTAAGACTAAACCGATTATGAGGTCACTATGGAATCGTGATTATGATTACAACATTCCTATGAAAAACATTTTTTAAATGATTTTCAGTGTCAAAGATGAGGAAAATGTTAACTTTTAATTCAGCTGCAATAATGAACGACCATGGTGAATCTGCAGACCAAGAAAATGAACAAAATTATCCAGGACTTAATCCAGTGAAGCCGACAAACATGTAAACACTTGATGCATCGGATTTGTGGAAATTGGTGAATTAAAGGTCAATGAGCAACTCATGACGTCAATCCGGATTAGGACTCCAAAGGTTAATCTCTTTAAGTCACTATTATTGCTTGCTAGAGACGATTGCTAAGTGCGCATTAATTATTATAATTTAAGTAGTTGTTTAAGTACACCTGCAAAAAGTCTTAATTGGAAGCAACACTGTCATCCATCGTTACCAGTATTACAATTACAATTGTATTAAGTATATAGTGAAATAAGTTGCATAATTTTTCAAAGATCAGAATTCTTATCACCTTTGAATATTTAGCTCCAATTAGTAATTAATTTTTGTCTGGGGAGTGTTGGGTAAAGAAAAATCGCGTTTGATTTGATAGTCTATTTTAATAGTACATTTTGGGATAGCCAATTTATTTTAAATATTCGTCTGCATGGCGGCAACATCAAAATTTGTCTAAAATGGATTCAATTGGATCGTGGAGAAATTTGTACTTCCATTTACGCAATTACCTGTTTTAATATTTTGATAAACATTTTTTCATCAAATCGTGTTGAATAATTTCAAATGCACGTTGATCGCATTTATAAATAAAACTAGTCCATGCACGCACGCTTCGCGTTCGAAAAAATAACATCCGTGCACGTACGCTCCACGTTCGAAAAAATAGACAGAAATCATAGATTAACAAATAATTATGGAAGGATTAAGAAAAACGTATTACAATTGAATATGAACCGGAGGGAGTGATATGATAGGGTTTTGATAATTAATTAAGCTAATAGATAAATAAGTAAGCTAACTAATTCATTTTTAGTTAAATGGTTAGTTAATTATTCATATCACTTTTGAGGACTTAATACTAAAAGACATGGAACTAAACTTTGTAGTCTGTAAACAATTTAGGGCGGACAAGAATGTGGGTTTCCAAATCTCCAAAGAGTTGCATTGAAGAAATGCTAAGATAAAAGTAGCGAAATTTTTATTGAATGGAACTCTTTACACTGCCATGATCATGGTAGTGTAAGGAGATAATTGAAATTCCTACCAACCTAAAGACATGATAGTCATTTAATAGAAGGCCTTTTACCTTCCCATCAAAATTCCGAACAAAAATATCAAAAAATGGAATCAGGGATATTTTTTTTGCCATTTAGGCGTCAAGATCATCCAGTTTTTTAAATATCATTTATCGCAAAAGTGACATTTTTTGTCAATAATTGAACTAGTGATGGTTTTCCAGTTTAAATTTCCAATGTGTTTCCAACCAAGTCCAATTCCAGTCTAATGGGCATATTGGATTGGAGTGGAATATTGCGATATGAGATTGAAAATGGGAATTTCTGGGCCGTAGTGCAGATCAGATCAGTGTTTTCAGGTGTTGTGACAAAGCAGTCAGCATGAGCTAAAAATAAGTCCTTCGTTTTCACAAACTGATACGTGTATAAAGTATAATTAATGTTGGGCATTAAGCTAGCTTTGTTCATAGCAGATAGACTTGCCGTCTTATCTTATCTGATCGAGATTTTCATATCCAGATCATATCCAAGGCAACCATATCATATCCTGGTCCATATCCAAACCTATATTTCATTTTCTGATCATATCCTGATCATATATTAGATATGATCAGATCAGATCAGAAATTTTCTGATCGAGTTTTGAATTTGCATTTGCTGGCTAATTTTGATTCTCTTTCATTGAAATCTGGATTTAGTACGAGTGAGAAACATGCAGAATACGTTCCGTTTGCCCGATATTTTGCATGTGTTACAGGAATGATCTGATTGTTATGCTTATCGGCCAGTTTTTTTCCCAAAATGGAATCGTCATTTGCCTAATCTAGAGTTCGTCAGCTATTTTGCAACAGCAAAATTGCACGATTCGTGTTATTCATTTTAAATCCATTATTAGAGAAGAGAAAATCAATTAATAGTTATATGCCGATTCAATTAAACAATACCTGTACAATAAGCGCAATAAGCAATTGCATTAGGACGTTCAATTAATGTACATCCATGACATTCTGCCTTTCTGGCGAGCTCCTTAAGCCCGCAGCTTGGTATAAACCGCACTAACTGACTCAGAATTTCATTTAAGCAGTCAGCTATTTTGCAACAGCAAAATTGCACGATTCGTGTTATTCATTTTAAATCCATTATTAGAGAAGAGAAAATCAATTAATAGTTATATGCCGATATAATTAAACAATACCTGTACAATAAGCGCAATAAGTAATTGCATTAGGACGTTCAATTAATGTGCATCCATGACATTCTGTCTTTCTGGCGAGCTCCTTAAGCCCGCAGATTGGTATAAACCGCACTAACTGACTCAGAATTTCATTCAAGCGGACAATTTTGGGGCAAAATAGGAGTAATTCAAACCTGCCTATCAAAATTTTTGCCGATCAAAGTTTCATATCTGATTTCATATCCTATCGACAAAGGCATATCCATATCTGATCCAGGGGTAAGCTGATCATATATAAGATATGGATATGATCAGATAAGATATGAAAATTTCATATATTTTGGATATGCCGGCAAGTCTAATTTATTTACCTGATCATAAACATGTTTTCTTATTTATTTAGTTTATTTCTCGAGGAAAGGCGATACATTACTAGTGCCCTGCATTTATTCAAATTACCTTAATTCTTTTCATAACTATTTATTGGACAGTGGAGTTCAAACGAGTTGAAAGACCTAACCTAGAATTAAATCAGTTATATAATATGTTAAATGCAAAAGGGAACATATATGATCAGATAAACACTTCTTCAAAAAGGGATTGACATTTTTATGTCAAGTAGGTTCGAGTGGAATGAGTTGTTCTTCTGGAATTTTACTTAACTAAAGTAAAGGAAATTTTGTAAATCATCAATCAATTTCAGATAACCATCAAGTGCAGTTTCAAAAATTACTCTTTATTTTTCAAAGTATGAGTTCCAAGAATAAGCCCAACCTATCTTTCGTAAAGAACCACAAGATTTTCAGATTTTCAAAAAGTGCGAACACTAATTGTTCTCCTAATTCTGTATAACTATGGACTTTCTTTAAGTAGAATTATGGATTTTAGCTGTGTCGGTGCTTTCCATCATTATATGCTTTGTTTATTAGGTAGGTATTTCCGCGGATGTATTATAAGGCTTATATTATATGTTTTGAGGTTACATATAGATTTATATCCAGATATTGGTGTGTGTTCATAAATACCATAACATAACATAATATAACATGGTTTTAAATCACTTATTCTAAAGAAAGTTGTGGACTGGAAAGCTCTCTGGCCGGAAGTCGCAAACAATCAGTCTGAATTTGTTTATTTGTTTTTGCGTGCGATTAGGCGGTCTAGGCGAATATAGTTGGTTAATCTGAGCTACGTAGTGAGTCAGCAATCGGTAAACCAAGGTTATTTACATACAGCTTTGTTAGTTTTAAGCCACTCTTTTGGTAGTATGGTTGAGACAAGGACGCTTTACACGTGTTTCAGTACACCCGTACCTGTTCCATGGTAAACGTCAAATTCATGTTACGAGACAATTTAAAAGTTGAAGAATATGTAACGATTCTAATCCCAGTTTTAATAGAAAAAAGCCGTTCAATAAATCCATACAAATAATAATACTGTCGTGTGTAGTTATTGAAGCTAACGATAAAAAGTTTAAGGAGAAAATCTGCGTTTGCTGAAACTTTCTCAACTTCTGCTGAAACAAAAAATCTGCAGCAACCCAAACGTTGGGTTAAAAAATTTCCCAATCTTTGCTGAAAGTCCATTTCTTAGATTCAGGCTTGCCTTAATCCTCCGGCTCAACCAATTTTGTTTAAAAGTATGAATTCTAATTTTAGAGGCTCGAGGTATCATAATAGATGGTAAGATGTTTGGGAAACCTTCTGCACTATTTTCGTTTATCATTTCCAAAGTTATCATTGACATTCCTCTGCATATTTTCTGTTTAGCCTTCACGGAGTTATCATAACAGCTATTTTTTTGTTGTAACGGAGTCATCAAAAACATTGGCGTAGCAAGAAATACTGAATCCACTGGTGAGGTTGTTTCTGATAATGTGATAATGAACAATAAGTATACTTGACTATCTTTTTGGCTCCTCAAAATCTTTTGCATCGAGCATTTGCTCAGCAAGACTTGAGGTACTTTCAGCAAAGTTTGGATATAAATGTTAAATGCCATTAAAAATTTTGCAGCAAACGCATGATCAGCAAAGATTGGGGAAATTGCAGCAAAGGTTTGGTCGTCTAAAATTTAACCACGGCAAATAGTACTACTGAGAAATATGTAAAATGTTCAACTTTATTCGGATCTGGCAGTTTAGCCACGATATAAGACAGATATTGATTGTTTTGTCAACTTCCGGTCAAAATACCTTATGTTTATAGTTGCAGGACAGGATAGGGCATTTTTCAGAGTTGGTAAACAATTTCACTGTAAACATTTGCAGAACCGCAGTATCACTTGAAGCACCAATGACTACATTTCCTAAATAATCTCTCTAGCAGAACCAGTGGATACCAATAAATTCATAATATTTTTACAAATCTCTGCAGTAATTATCAACTGCAATACCACTTCAACATGCCCTTAAAGCAAACAATGGTTCTACTGCTTCAATTACTACGGTATGTGGCTATTGTATGTCGTACCACTGGCACTGGAATACCGTTTGCTTCTGTTTTGGATCTCCAAAATTCGTTTGATTCCTTCAAGTCGTGTAATGTCTTTGTCATTTTACCGCCGCTTAAGGTAAAACAATTATCCAAATACAAAAAAGTTAACAAATAATTTAAATTAATGGCTTCATATACTATTTTATGCGGAACAGCCAACAAAAGAAGGGGGTCTCGTGGACTTCATACACCTACCGGATTTCCCCATCGTCATGTACAACCTGCAGCGTTCAAAAACTATTTACGTGGACGTGTACGACGTTTCCAAATACAAACTCGGATGTTTTAGGTTGAAATGTAATGCATTCGTGTTCTACAATTACGTTCCCGATTTATCCGAGCATGACCACTATCTGAAGGACGGGTATTCGACTGTGTTTTGGTACAAATTACTTCCTTTACAAACTTTTGTGATTTCGCTATTCCCATCCGATATGAATTTCTTTTCTTTTAATGATGCCGGACTGTCGAGACTAACGGATTTAATGGTGAAATTGGATGTTAATAAAATGGTAATTGAATTGGTCTGTTAGGATATATTTGTTAGTTTAACGCTTCTACTAAAATTGCTAATGAATCTTGTCATTTTCAGTACGGCAGCGCAATTAGCAAAAAATCCAAAATAACGCCCATATTTCTCGGATTTCTAGTAAAACAGGAAAAACATATCACAGCCTTTGAAACTACAAGCAAACTGGAATCGTTGAATTCGGTTTCCTTCACTTGCAAAAATTTCATATTCCTTCACACACGAACAATATTTTGTTTTAGATACGCACAAGAAACCAAAAATATTCAACACTCCACCAGGCTCCGTCATTCCTGGACGTTTCCCGCTAAACGCCATTTTAATTGCTAACACTACTACGCAAACGTATTACAAACTTGTGGACAGATATTGCGAGTCTGCAGTAATCCTAAGTTCGGTAAACATCATTAAATTTGAAAAAGTCAACCACAACCAAAGCCCCTCATTACAATTCGGTAGTCAGCACCTGTTCAGAAGCCTTAAAATCTTTGCTTTAGAAGGTTTTGGCTCTTGGTTGATTCTGAACATATTCCGAAATTCTACGTTTTATTTCCCAAAGGGCTACCATCTTCCTGAAGTCATAGACCTCATTACAATTTGGTAATCAGCACCTGTTCAGAAGCCTTAAAATCTTTGCTTTGGAAGGTTTTGGCTCTTGGTTGATTCTGAACATATTCCGAAATTCTACGTTTTATTTCCCAAAGGCTACCATCTTCCTGAAGTCATAGACTCCCCAGTAATATTCAACGATGATATTAACAAGGGAGTGCTCATCGTGTTTCAGTCAAGTGCCACAATAATGTCAGTGTTAGATGAGTTGAGTTTCACTGACAAATATCACGAGGTGCATTTTGTCATGTGCTCCTCAGTTGAATGGTCAAGTTTTGTGTCATTTATGGGCTACTTCAGCGCATTTGAGAAAGAAGTGTGGTCGCTTCTACTAATTTTGATAGTCACAAGTTGTTTACTTGACCTCAAAATAAGATTAAATCTAGCCAGTCTTTTCATCGTTTCTAGCTCAATATTTAGAATATTAATTGCACAATCTCCGTCAGGTTTGGAAAAAAGGAAATTGTTCTGGAGTGGCTGGATATTGGGGGGAAGCTTTGTCACATGTTTTTACTTGGGAAAAAGTATTGGCAAACTGTCTGCTCCCGTTTCAACATGGACTTTTGATTCGTTTGAAAAATTGTTTAATAATAATTTTACAATTTACACAACCCATCCGACTATGCAATACGTAAACCAACGCTTAGTTTACGGTATTTCTAAGAAAGATAATTTGAACGAAAGTGAGAGGATGAAAGAGCGAGAGAAAATGTACGAAACCGTCATAAAACCCGTAGGATATATTGAGAATAGAGGCTTGCGGGAGACAAGAATCGGAAAATTGTTTTATCTAAACAATATGGACAAAAGCCAACTCGCTGTGATTGAAGAATTAGGTAGATTTCTTACACCGGATGCTAAGGAAGCCCTCTTCCAACTTGTCATGAGGGATGTTTCACTTGAGGATCATTACTTGAATCAAATAAAAAATTGTACAAATGTCGCTTACGCTGATCAATTCGAAAGTGTTTGGAGAATCAGAGTGAAACTTTGGAAACACGTTTTGAAACAAAAAGAGAAATTTGGTGATTCAAAGAAGTACAAGGTGGTCGCAAGTAAAGAGATGTATGGTTCCTTCCATAGCACAATTGTGATTGCTACCTCTCCAATTTCTCTACCTGAAATTTTGTTTCCATCTCACCTGTTTTATCAATCTGGGATCGGAGATATTTGGAATCGTATTAAAGAGAGTACTGACTTACGGCAGGATATGTATTTATTGACGCAAAAAAGTCTGTAAAGATATAATATTGTAAAAT
>JAHZMX010005002.1:0-13920 GCA_027743895.1 Seira musarum
GTTGTGTAATCTAATGTAACCTTGAAAGAAAAACAACCGTTTCTCCGACCGACCGGACGAACAACGTAACATAAAGGAGAGGATGAACCACCTGTCAATCTGTCACCTGCAATAAGGACAAACAAATTATTACGTCCCATCTGAATACTCAATAATTGATTCACTAAATAAAGTTTTTATTTAATAACACGTTACTTTAAAGAACAATTGAAGCCCATCATCATCTTAACCATCTATTATTAACTCATGATGTCATGATATATCAGTTATTTAGCGTTAACATTTAAAAAAAAACTTCACAGAGAAATGCACAGATAATTTTCTTTATATCAACTCAGCTGTTTGATCCGCCGATCCTTACGAACATGCTCAGATATTCCAATACCAATTAAAATTATGATTACGCGAGTTGGCGAATTCCATTCCGCAATTTTCAATTATATACCATTTTTACAATCGCATTATTTTTCTGATTTTTTTAAATGAATTATTTCAAATACGTACAAGTACGTACAAAAATGAACTTGTACTTTGTCCCCAAGATTTAATTTTCCTTCACCTCGAATCGAATCAAGTTGTGATAATTTTCCAAGAAGATTGTTTTGCTTCTTACTTACATTAATTAATTTTCGGCCAGTGAATCTACTAAAGCACGGTCTTTACTCGCACGTTATTCTATGAGCTAATCTATCACACAAGTAACACATTTATTATTTATTAATGAATGATGGTGATGTGAGGTGATGTCTTTGATAAATGAAGATAATGATGAGCATTCTTAATATATATTTTTTTTTGTTCCTTCTTCCTTTCTTTTTTTGCATTCACAATTCACATTTTCTCACATAAAGTTAACATTAGGTAGATGTACCTACAAATGAAAATTCCCCTTCTTCTTCATCATCATCATTATCGTGATTCATGATGAACATGATTCAATGTAAAATGCGAAATAAGACGAAAGAAGACAAGACAAGACCTTCTCGTATTCATGATGATGACATGACATGATGACGATAATGATGTTTCTTCGTCTTTTTCTATCGTGGATAGTAAGTTACCCTTTTTTCCTTCTTCTCATCAGTCAACTAATGCATTTATATATTTTATTTAACCATTTCATTTACTATTTCGTACCGTGTGCAATAATGTGGTGCATGCACCCAATTGAAATGAACAACCCACCACCACCACCACTTCAAGTTTCAGTCAGTACAATTGCAATCCAATACTTTTAACAATAAAGCATCACTTTAATTTCTTTTCTTCTGATGCAGATAAGTAGTAAAATACTCGCAATTTTTTTAGTTAACTACACAAAAATATGTGTATGCAACGAAAACTGAAACTGTTCACATCATCATTATTATCAGCCTTAGAATTTTCGCTAAAATAAATAAACTGCATTTATCTTATCATGATGTGGTTTCGTCTGGCATGTAGCTGTAACAATGGTAGTTCTAGTTGTGTTTCTCTGAGCTGAGAATTTGCTCAAATGAAAAATAAATGGTAACAAGGTTGCCTCTTACGTTAACGCTAAAATAGTCAAAGGAGCGAAATGAATACCAAAGTCAGCAAAAAAAAATTTGCACACACACATATTACCTGTATGTCTTCGTCTTGAAAACGATATTTTTTTTGCATTGCATTTGACTTGCATTCATCCATTAAAATTTTAGTTCAACTCTGTATGTTTTGTCCATCCATTCATTTTCATTCATCTTGACGCATGAAGAAGGAGGCACTACCAGAACTAAACCACTACCACAACTGCAAATCTGTTTATTTTGTCATGCGAAATACGCTATAAATTTTTGGTAAAAAAATCAACTGTAAAATATATATCTAACTAACCATAACCATATTATCGCATCAACTTTCAAAATAGCATTATGAGTATTGTTGTCCTCCCTCAGCTTATCACGACAAAGCCAGTACGGCAACGCAACGGCAACTTGTTGTTTTTCTTACTTGCTTCTTTGCCTACTTAAAATATTCACTGCAGTCTACTTTTATATTTTGCACATTCTATTTTTTTCGAAATACTAAAGTACATCACGAATTACAACTAGTGAGAAAATACTGTGATTCGCACCTTTCCGCGTATACCTATCTATGCAAATCAGAAGAGACATTTTTGTTATGCGATGGGATGCCTTTTTGCGGGTCGCCACTCGCCGTAACGTAGCTTTCGACTTATGTACCTATAAACGCCTTCATTTGTCTTATTAAATTGTTTACTTGGTAAGTTTTCTCAGTCAGTCATCCCCTCTCACTCCGTAAAAACACGCTTTTCCTATTCAAAACTTTAAGTAAGTAACCAAACCCTAAACTCTCTTCACTTGTTAAAATGCTGTAATTCATATGCTTTTGCAATCGCGATCTCTTCTCATATCGAGTCGAGATTTCAACACTTTATTTTATTTAAAATCATGCTGAATGAGGTAATATAGAGTATATAGTGATCGCATACCACACCACCAGTACAATATTACTGAATGAGCTATTGAGCGAAAAAAAGATAAGGTCGGGCCATCAGGTCTAACTTACAATTAGATTGGCCTTTATGGTCGATGAGGAACAATATGACAGAACATAACATATCCCATCTTGCTGGAAAAAACAGTCGTATTCCATTCCTTCATTTGAAGTGCTCTTTTTAGATGTAACTTAAATTAGCTAAAATCTATCTATAATAGACACTAAAGGGTAAACCTACTTTATTAATATTTTATGGTGATCATGATCATGTTCGTCATGATGACTCAATCCCTGGAATTCCACTCAAACTTCAACTCTGCAGAGACTTCTCATCAGCCACAGTCAATTTCACTCCTCACATTTTTTCATCGAACGCGAACACGCAATCCAAACCACTTGAAATAAATTAGCTAAGTCAAATCACAAGATAAAAAATTTGAGTAAATCACAAAAGGAGTACAACAACAAACGAAATTTTTTTGTGTAACAGTGATCATTCCATTTTTTATTTTTTTAATCGGTATTCTTGTCTAATCGTTGATTATTATGATGTTCCTTCGTATTTCATATTTTTTTCTCATTCTTCTTGTGTGAGAGCGAGTGTGTGATGTGACAGACGGGCATGCATTGCATTACATTAAGCAGGAAAAATACTTTAGGTGAATAGAAAAAAACAATGAAATACAAAATGGAATACCTTTTGGCCTGGTCTGGCAGGGCACACACCAAAAGAAATACTTGCAGAGCAAAATAGGAAGAGAGGCTCGGCCTGGCCAATTCATCACATTTAAGCTATCGCATATCGTTCGTTCATACTCTCATCGTAAAAAAGTGTTATACTGTTGCTGCTGCTCCTCCTTAAAAAAAGATACGCCTTTTGGAGCTCAGTCATTCGGCTCAAGTCAATTGAGAAAACTTGCTAGAAGACCTTAGAATGCCCCGACCGATATGATATAGCTAGTATTTTACTTGACTTTGGCTCGCCATGGATGGATCGCATCTCTTATCAATTATCGTCCATTTCACCAATAAAATACCAATTTTAGCCAGTTTCTCAAACTTTGTTCGAAGATTAGATAGATGAAAGGAAGAGATGAATGAACAAAATATTAGTACATTCGATTAGGTCTGTAAGTAAGCCCAAAAAATTGGCTTTAAGTTATTCATGAGAAAATTGTTGATCAAATAAGAACAAAACCAATTACATCACATTCAAATGGCCTATCATCACAAACAGAGCAGAAGAAAGCGAATAAACATCCAATTTTCCCTCATTCACACCTGCAGCCACCTCATTCAAATACGCAATGTCTATTTGGATGAGTTTGGTCAATGTATCTGTAATTTTTTTTCGGAACAAGAACGTCTAATAATCGGAGGAGAAAAAAGCAATTTATTTTGTAGCTTTTGGATGATATTATTATTGCATACATCTTGTTACATTACCTTCATGTGATTATGTTCGCATGTCATGTCTTCCTGTGAGAAATGAAATAAATGCAACTCCAGGCCATGGAATATTAAGTACGAAAATATATCTTTTCTTTATGTATTTATATCACTTGAGGAAAATCTTACGCGAAGATTGCATCACCGCCAACATCATAAACACTTTTTGGGGATCTCCCATTTTCCCTATATATCGAAATACATTCACTCGCTGAATGCCTTTCTTTCTTGGGGAATACGCCCTTGCCGTTTGCTTATTTTTTGTATGTGTAGAAAACACGACCACACAGACTACGGACAAGTAGACATCGTTTTTCTGTACTATTTTACTCTGCCTACTACACAAACTACAAACTCTGTAGGCAAGAAAGAAGAGCTCTGGAGAAAATAAAAGAGACCGACTAAAGCCACCGACACGCCAAGTGAGAAAGCATAAAGCAACACAATTCAATTGACTTTATATCTCGTGGTCTGGTCTGGTGTGATGTGTTGGGCACACAATAGGTATTTTTTTCTATTATCATCATTGTTACATATTATGAATATGATGTCGTTCATACAGTCGTATAATAGTTAATCATAACATTACACCATATTTATTTATCTAATGGGAAAAAATAATCCAGAACAGCAGTGGTCGAGTTGCAATATCACGACAAGAATTTTCCATCTCTTTGTCTATGCGAAGCCAAGCCACAGACCTTTTGTCTGTGATTGAGTGACCTGGCATCACGAAACGACGAAACATTACCTTTATTTCATCCAGTGGCAAAAAAATAATGACAGTTTTATGCCCACATGTATGCGCATTTACTTTTCCTCTAAAACTTACCAGTTTAAGTCCAGTGGTTAGTAGTAGGATAACTGTACCTCTGTACCAAGTAAAATGAAAGTTTTTTTTACATATTTCCCTCCCCATTTGATTCATTGCCTATTCTAACGCTCATGATATGATATGACAGTCATATGTGCATGTGGAAAAAGTCGTTTTTATTAATCAAGGCTGTATCTCATCAAGACCTATTAAGTGCTCATTTGCCTAATCGACAATGAAAATTGTTTTCATTACTGCTGCTACACACATTGCATTACATCACCAAAAGTCTATTTTTTTGAACTGCACAATTCCTTTTCAACTTAAAAATGCACAAGGTAGATTGATAGATAGAAGAAGCTATTTTTTAATGGAGCACAGAAATAAAAATCTAGAGGAGTGCAATGCATGCTTCACTCACATGGCTATTCTTATTACGAGTTACGAGAACCGATCGCAATTTTGTGGTAATTGCAGTTGTGATTTTTTTATGAATATAGTTATAGCTCTCTTACTTTTTATTGTACGAGTCCAAATACAAATGAAAAGTACGCCACAATTTCTCGTTGTAGATAGTAGTAGTGATGGTAGTAATTTGTTTTGGAATTTAACAAGATAAAAAAATGGATTTTTACGATTACGGATGTACAACTGGCTCCTGGCAAGTGAACGCGTGGGCGCTTAATAGTTCCGCAATGTTAACTAAGAACACACAACACCCTCACATCACATCACTACCAGAGAATTTACCACAATTTATAAACGGCCACATGTAGGAACTTCCAAAACTGAGAAACAAATTGTGTTTTATGCAGATTTGGCAAGGAAGTATATTGCATGCATTTTGTACAATGAACACGAAAATGCATTGTGAATTGCGATTGTGCCAAGACTGGTTTTCATTTTTCACATGCACATGAGTTACTACTTCATTTAATTGATGTCGAGTAATATGAGTTAGATAGCTATTCAGTGAAGCTATTTGTATTTGCAAAATGATGATTCCCTTGGAGCTACTTTATCATGAATGACTCATGCTTCCTCGCGAATAATGGGATTTTACGTGGGTTACCTAAATAGAAGAATGCATAATATTTGCGAGAGAATCGGAGGGAGTGTATGACTGAACGTGAATGGTTTTGACGCTTGGAATTACTCCATATTCCTTACTCCATATTTCTCCTAGTTTTGAGGAAAAGAAGATTAAAAAACTGTTTTTGATCAGATCAAC
Organism: Seira musarum; assembly: GCA_027743895.1. Classification (NCBI taxonomy): domain Eukaryota; kingdom Metazoa; phylum Arthropoda; class Collembola; order Entomobryomorpha; family Entomobryidae; genus Seira; species Seira musarum. The sequence continues at coordinate 5,976 of JAHZMX010005002.1, forward strand.
GAGGGCAAGCCAAGTACATGTATACTTATGTGTGCCTTAATGAGTGTACTTAAGAAGACGAAAAGAAGATTTCGTTTAGTTCAGACTTCCATACTCTTCACGTTAATCCTATTTTTATAGGGAAACAAAAGCGAGCTAATCATGCGACGAGAAAGAATGTCATTGTCATTCCCCCTCTTTATCTTCTTAAAAGAGGGAAAGTCCTGAAACTCAATTTGCATAACAATGCAAATTAAAGTAAGTCGCTTATTGTGTCATTGTCATTTCCCTTGTTGTAGTAGTGGTGGGTGGATAGCGGATAGATGAATTTGACGTGAATAGTGAATACCTATAGTACACTCCTGCTCTAGTTCTTCTCCAAGATTAAGTTTCGTTGATGATGTGAAATGTATTTACTTACTTAAGTAGACTAAAGATGATTTCCCTATTTTTTCCACAAATTGCTTTTCTCTTTGTCTACAGCTTTTTTTCTCTTGCTTATTCCATCGAATCCAATTTGCATTCTGCCTTTAGAGGTTTCAGGCTTCAACAAGATAGTTGAGACGGAGGCTCAAGTATTCATGGAACGAAAAACAAACTTAAGGAGGAGATGAAAGAAAGTACTTTGAGAACAAACATATTATCGCATTTTTTATCATGCCTCACATACTTTTTTGAAGGATAAAATATCACATCACATCATCCTAATGCTTTAACACGATTCCGATATAGATATATCTACATGCATTCTCTCTTATTTCTTTTAATACCTTTTTCGTTCATGCATAATAATGATATTGACTAAATCAATAGATTTTCTTCGTCATTCACTTCCCATCACACCATCTTTTTTTGTGTGTCGTTTTTTTATCAGATTTTTATTTTACACATAAAATAAAGCTGACTTTTACTATCTATTCGTTTTTTTTCAAGCTTTTTTTATTGTCTTGATGAGTAGACTCAGTAGGCTAGTAAAAAAATAATGAAGACAGTTGGGGCTAAATTGACTCTGCCTCTTTATTTTCTTTTTATTCTTCGTATTTATTCATTCATTTTCAAGCAGATGGAAGAAATTACTGTTTTTCTCAAGCAGGAATATTACTAATCCTACTGAATTGATCATGATGATAATAATGATGAGCCCGATAGGAATGAGTTGGACAATAAAGAAAGAGGAAGGAGGTTTCCTTCTTGAAAAAACTTTTTTTTCATGAAAATGAAGTAGCGATTTTATTTTCACTTTTGCTTCATGCGTAAAGAAAATTTGTTACTGGAGAGCGTAATGAAAAATGGGTGGTACCCATATTCCATTTCACAGCTCCGCTCCAGCAGCGACAGCAGTGAGAAGCGTGAATTTTGACTGGAATATTTTTTTAAAAAAGACGCTTCCTCTGTTTATATGCTTTATGGGAGCCCGGTATCCGAAAGTGCTTTAAAGAAAAGAAACTTCTCGCCTTGTTCAATTGTTTCCTCTGTGTGCAGAAAGGAATATGCCGCGCCGAACCTCATGAATTGAATTCGTGTGGGACGCATCAAGAAACTGTAACATATTTTTCTTCTCTGCTGGGTAAGTCCAAAAGTCCGGGTGGTAGAAAAGTTGTATGTACTGGAAGTTCTTCAAAGTCAATTCGTTTCCCCCGTTTCTCAAAAGAACTTTTTTTCATTTTTTAGGTTGATGTGGAAAATATGTGCTCCGAATTTACAATCACGCATCAAATCATCATCACTATCACTATCAACATTGCCCTCCTCTGCATGTCCAAAGGAAATTCCTTCAAAAAGAAAAATGCAAGGGACGCGTGAGTTCTAAAATAAAATGTATGGACGTATAGCGGCTCAAGTAGGACACGCTATCGCTATGCTTCATTTTCTCACTTTAAGTTTCCATTTTTTTCTTCTCTTTTACTCCAACCAACTTACTTCAGTCTTACATGGGAATCGTAGACGATTGCATGAAGAAAGCTTGTTCATTTCATTTCATCCTGCTGAAGACTTTTAAAATGTTATCAGACTTTAGGACCAAAAGGGATAGAATAAAGTAACAGCAAACGTGTAGTGGTAGTAGTAAAAATAAAATTCAAGAATCACTTTCTTTTTTAACATGTCTTTAAATGGAAAATAAAAAGGGGCACATGCATGTCCTAATACATTATGTATCCATTCCCATTTCATTTCTTCCACAAAAAAAAATTCCTGATCCACTTTACTCTCTCGGATTTCTTTTCTTAGAAAGAATGTATTAAAAAGCGAAAGCACTTGAATTCTCCGGGAAAACACTCAAAAGTACATGAACCCAGAAAAAGGAAGTTTGTTTTGCTTTCTCTGGTTCAACTACAACTTCAGCTTCCAGCTCAAGCTCTCATGCTTTATTTATTTTTCCTTGTGTTCATAAGTTCATGCATTGTTTATAAGAAAAGCAAACCAAACCAGGCATGATCATCATGACATTCTTGTTGACTACAGTTTAGTGGCGCCTGCCACTCGTACAAGAAAAGAAAGATTTTCACCATTCTTTCTTTTTATTTTCTTATCTTTCCAGCGAGTGTACCTACTCATTCCATCCTCAAACAAATATAATATGTACTATTATCGTCTATTTACAAAGGACATGTAGAGTCGGCTTATTTTGGGAAGAATGCCATGGCACGCCACGCGTTCCATGCATCTCAGTCACTACGGAAGCTTCAAGATGCGGTTTGTTTCGCTTCTCTTGCTCAGGAGGATATTATTAGGAAAACGACTAGAACTAGCAAAAAATCAGATAATATGAGTATATAGTAAGTAGTTGGATGCATACATTCAATCTTAGCTGAGCAGGAGAAGTTGAGATAATGATATGATATCCTCTCGTTTGATTCCCGAACACATCCCCCGAAGCTACCAGCTCAATTCACTCACCGCCATAATAATAAAAGAAAATGATTCTACTCATGCTTATATATTGGGAGTGAGCATTTTTTAAAGGTGAGGTGAACTTGAAAAGGTGTACATGACCATTTCGTGCTACTTTTTCTTATATGGACATAATAACAATAATCTTTTGTGAGTTTGGCTATGACCATGTAGGAGACAACAAAACAAGCCAAGCCAACCAGATAGATCATGATGATGTTGTCGATGATGATTATGATTATGAATTACAATGCAATCACTATCAGGATCAAACACAAGCCTACGAATACCTTTTTACTTGAGTGAGTGAAGCACGAGAGGAGAAGAGAACACGGACTTGGTCTGGTCTAAGCAGTGTAAATTGTAATAATCACAACATTTTGCTCATCTAAATGGATCCTCTCCGCTTGACTTCACTTGTCCTGACTGACTGAGAAGGCATGCAAGTTCTGTTCTGTGTAGTCACATCAAATGAAATGAAAGAAAACCCAAATGTCTATTGTATTGTATTATATTATTATGGTGATTGGGATTGCGGCTCTTCCTCTTCTCTCGTGTGTCCTGTCGAGTCGAGTGTGAGTAACATAACTATAACTGAAGAAGAGGAGCTTTTCTTTTACCCTAAAAATCAAAACGCGTTTAAGTACCAACACCGAGCTAGACCAGACTGCAAGGCAATGCCAGAGTATACTTACGTATATCATGATGATAATGATAATACTTATGATGGCTTGGCTAGGTCTATGGGTCTTTGGAGTGGAGAAAAAATAGAAGGGTTTTATTTCCATTTCATCCTCATATATTCATGTTTATTATGTTCTAGCTTATATAATAAGAAGATATGTAGGTACGTGTGTGTTGTGCGTGCCTATAAAAAGAAATAATATGGAGAAAAAAATATTGTACAACGTATAAAAAATATATTCATTTGAAGTTCTACTAATATTTATGCGGCTCGCTCCTGTGCTGTTGTCTACAGCAGCACACTTAAACTTGCTCAAGGGAAAAAAGGCATGTATATACCTACAGATCTTCTCTTTTCACGGATCTTCTTCAGCACAAAACTTTAAAAAATGAACAGAAGTGGCAACAACATCAGTTCAGTGAGGAGAGGAATAATAGGAGGAAAAAATAAATAGCACCTTATTACAATGTACAGTAAATAAATGGGAGACACACAAAGGAAGAGATAAAAAAATCCTACGTGTAATATCCAGTAAATTTAAAAATAAAAGTCCTCCTGTTTTTTTTTAAAACGGAAGTCGTAACTGAGAGGAAGACATGTATATTGTATAAAATGACATTTGTTTGGAGCGAAAAGAGCCACCGTTGCGGGACATGAGCATCACAAGTTAAGAGGACAAGGTAGGGTGAAGGTCCTCCCTGGAGACTTAACCTCTGCGTCTTTTTTCATTTTCGGTGTAAGCAGCAGAGAGGGAGGCACAAGGGTGAAACAAAATCTGCAGCGATTTTTTCTATTGTCAAGTATTCGAATGAGCCTGATTGTGATAGTGAGCGTTGAAAGTTGCAGTGATGAAATAATGGAAATAAATATAGGTGAACGATAAAGCAATATGTGAATGTTTGAATAAAAAGAATAAATTCCTTCTCGTGAGCCATATCAAGTGGAAAAACGAGGGAAGTCGAAGAAATGGAGATAGTAACGGAGATTTGGGACATTTAAATGGTGTGAGAGCAACAAACCAGAGAAAAAAGTCGGAAAAGACTGAAAGTGAACGTGAAGAAGTCTTCCTGCTTTTTTGAGCGTCTCCCTCTCTGGCCGTTGTCAACCAGGAGGATAGACCCAAGAAAAAAACTTCCATTCAGTTCAGTTTGGTTCAGTTGCTGAGATGACCAGTAAGTGAAAACTGCTGAGCCTAGGGTCTAGGTCTCGAGTTTTGGGGTGATGGCGAATGGAGAAAGGAAATGAAGGATAATGAAGCGAGTAAATTAGAGAAAGAGATTTGGAAAGCGGAAGAAAGTGTATTTCGTGGAATACCTATGCAAACAACTCGAACAAAACAAAATGGAAAATCGAAAACGTACGAAAAAAAATGCTCGAGAAAACAAAGTTCTTTAAATTAGGAGAAAGTAATTTTGTGATTTTTTCTTTTGCGAATGTGTAGGTTTTGCAATGACGAAATATGTAGTATTTATCTTGAGTATTGGGCTATGCTCCACTGGTGCCGTCAGATTTGTATCGGAACCTTTAGACGCAACTGTAAGATTGAAAGGGGACGATGAACTGAAGGTAACGCTGAACTGTGCTGTAGATCGCGGCATTGCCGGGAAGGACGTTACCATCAGTTGGAAGAAAGATGGAGTCAAGTTGAATCACTCAACGTGAGTTATTTAATTATCAATTAAAAAAATAATAAAATTCACATCGATTCATTAAAAATTGAATGGATGAGTTCGATGTTTTATTTTGACAGGCAAGCTATTAAAATCTCATCAACCAATGGGAACCGTTCATCCATTGCCATAACGGTGAGTGGCCCGTTGGGGAATGAGAATTTCCTCGAGAATTATTACCAGTGTGAAACCGTCTCGTCAGATAGCAATGACAGTGATGGTGCTACAGTTGTGGTACTATCTCGCCCTGCGAGAGTTCGTGTTTTAGGCCCTCCAGTGTTTATTGAGCATCCCGAAGACTTGACATCAACTTTGGGGCAAACTGCAAGATTTGCTTGCCTTGTTGATAAAAGCGATGACGAGGTGAAGCCACCGGTCTGGTACAAAAATGACGGGATCCTCAGTATTGATGGGAGGAGGATGACTGTGCTCCCATCCGGTTCGTTGGAGATCCAAAGTGTTATGGAAGCTGATGCAGGAGCATACAAATGCCAAGTTGACGGGGGAATGGGATTCAGTCGGAGTGGACGACTTTACATCGTCGCTAACTGTAAGAATAAAACGTCTACAGAATTATTTCTGAATTCGAAACCAAGAACTTTATTGTTTTGTAATGTAGCTGAAAAGGATTCCGCACCTCCAATTTTCACTGCGATTCCCAAGTCCCGCACCGTACTAGCTGGTACCGATATTGTTCTGGAATGTTCCGCGGTTGCTCATCCTAAACAACCCCGAATTACTTGGTTGAAGGACGGAGGGGCAATCGATTTCAGGTGTGCTCTAGTTTCAGAACATGATGATTTTATTTACCTAATTAAAAAAAAATAAATTAAATGATAATTTCATATTCGAACAGTGAAAGCGACAGCCGTTTTTCGATCATCGGAGAAGCCAATCTCCGCATAAAATCCGTCACAATTCAGGACAAGGGGACCTATCAGTGTCGAGCCGAGAATAGGGAGGACTCCCTAGACGTACAGGCAACTATCGACGTTGTGATTTCACCCCAAAAGATCTCAGATCAAATTGTGAATTACTATGCGTATGAAAAGGATGATGTTGAATTAACTTGTGGAATAACTGGAACACCAACGCCACAGCTCCAGTGGCTGAAAAATGGAGCTCCTATTTTACACGGAGACTATTTCCAAGTGAGCATCCGTACTATTTTTATTTCTTCTGCATTTGTCATTCATCCACACAAAAAATTATGATAATCTTTTTATTATTCAGCACCCACCTGGCTCCACACGGCTACGAATACTTGGCCTAGTTATCTCAGACACGGGATATTATCAATGCTTTGGCACTAACGCAGGTGGCACAACACAACAAACAATGCACCTCAAAGTCCTACGTCCCGGTCAGGAGAAGCCTCCAATGCAGTTAAACCCTCCAGCTAATTTATCTGCCACATCTATCACAAGTGACTCCATTTCTCTCCAATGGAGTCCCCCATCGCAGGCAAACAATAGCCCTGTCCCTGTGTTGGGCTACACGATTTACTACAAAAAGAGAGAGCAGGAACGAGAGCGAAGTGTGAATCTGACAAAATCAGCAAAAAATCCTGTTCCTCCAACAGAGACGACGATAGAAAGGCTCCAGCCAAATACCACATATATTTTTAGAGTACAAGCGTATGGTGTCCAAGGGCCAGGTGTTCATTCCAATGAAATCACAGTGAGCACTGTTGGAGAAGATCCAATTATCATTGATGAACTTCATGCTGTTGTAAGTCTTGCTGAGAGAAAAAATCGCGAAACTATCTAATATTTTCCAGTATTTCCCACCTCTATTATAACACAGTCGATCTGAAACTTTTTAGGCCATTACAAGCTCAGCAGTTTCCGTTCGCTGGTCCACACAATCAGAAACGAATATTCAACGATGGGTGATTTTCTACCAGGAAGTTAATGGTGGAATTTTTGGCAATGATGATGGCAGAGGAGAAACTCTCACCGTTAATATTCCACAAGCTGAAATTGACAGTTTGAAACCGTTCACATTGTATAGAATCAAAGTACATGCCGTGAGCAGGGTACGCAAACATGGAACGGAAATTTAAAAAAAAAATTCCATCAGTGATTTCAGGTACTAATTAAATTTTCATGGATTATTTTCAGAATGGCCCCGGACCGGAAGAAAGTACAAGTGTAAGAACACTTTCCGACATTCCAGCAGATACTCCTCATAACTTCACTGTTGAGCCGAATTCTGCTTCTGTAAGTCCACACATTTTATGCGTAGAAAAAAGTGGAGCAATGAACTTATGAAGATAAATGAGGGCGGCTCTAATCCTCTTTTATTTCCTTTTTTGTCTAGTCCGTAAGTCTTTCCTGGCTGCCTCCTCCACCGGAATTCCAAAATGGGCTAATAACCGGCTACAAAATTAAGTACAAACCAAAGGGAAAGAAACGAGCAGAGACGGTCACAACAGACGCAAATACACTGCAATTAATCATCCCAGATCTGGAGAAGTCAACCGAGTATCAAATCCGTATTGCAGCAATGAATGTAAATGGAACAGGACCATTTACTGAATGGATTAATGCTTTAACATTTGCAAAGGATTTAGATGAGAATCAAGTGCCAGATCGCCCCGATGGAATGGTAGCCCGCCCTGGTGTCAACTCAATAACAATTACATGGACGCCAGCAAGATCTCGGGATGGGAATGACATACTTGAAGAGGACGAGGATGATTTCTCCGATGAACTCC